>OMPJ01007397.1:7791-26410 GCA_900312935.1 Carapus acus | reverse complement strand
GCCTTGTTTCAGGAGAAGAGCATTCCTCAAAATAGAGGTTATTAAATTGCAAAACCAACCATCAGTGAATGTTGACATGCTCTGTATGTGTGTTTTTTCATGACTTAAGGCTTAACCCAAATCCTTTTATTAGCTGATATGTACAGCGAGTTTACAAAGAAAAGCAAATGTAGTTCACTGGTGTGTGTTCAGCATGTATGAGCTCAATTTGCATAGTGAATTAAATAAAACAAAAGCTCTGCCAGTGATGTAAACACAGTAAATAAAGCCTCCTGCAGTTCACCACACGGTCATCTTCATCTAATTTGACTGTGCGGGAAATCAAGTCTGAGCTCATTTGCAGCATCTGCTTTTCATGCAGAATTATGAGAGCAGATATTTTTTACAACTGAGGATTCTCACAACTCTGAACGTGGTAAGCCTCAGTCGAGAGGGATTTGAATTAAAAGGTCTTATGATGACGGCCTCTTTATTTTAGGAGTATGAATATATGTGCAGACTGCTGATAGAGGATGTCTGGTGGAATTTTATTTACAGGTACAGGATGTGTTCATCCCAGGCTTATCTTGTCTGTGTTAGAGGAATGCTCTTCTCCCCAGGCCTTCTGATCTGAACCGGAGCGCTCCTTCTCTATTCCAACCACACAAATTGCCAATTTTATGCCTCAAATTGTTTCACCTCATCGTTCGGTCCAATTTGTTAATGCATGTTGGACTTCTACCACCCACTTATGTCACAGCCTGGTCTCAAAGACATCGCACATATTGGGGAGAAAAGAGGTTGAGACTCAACATTCAGGTCAAATTCAAATTTCCTGCTGTGAAATGACCACATCAAGATCTAATCACTGAGACAGGTGTGTGTCAGTGTTAGCTAGAAAAACATGTTGCTCCGTGCACTTCTTAGACGAGGACCTCTTTCTGAAACACTTTTCACTGTGCCTGTTTATACATAAGAGATTTTGCGGAGCATCTTACGGTATAACAATCACCTGAGGATGTTTTTCCATGGCTCCAAGAGAGTGTTTTTTTTGTTTGGCGCTGGCTGATTAGCTTTGCTTTGAGCACTAGTTGAAACAAGCACAAGGTCCAGCATTTTCCTGCAGCTGAATGGAGTTACAGCATGGCTGATCGAACGATTGAACCCTGTCTTTGCTGGTAGACCCTACACCATCACTAATGAGCCTGTGATCAATCGCTACCTGATGAAAGTCCACAGATGAAAGTATACCTCAACAAAGTTGGCATACACGTCTAAAATGCAATAATTACCATTCCCCCAAGAAGTAATGAGAGGGATAGTTTTTAGTTTTCTGGAACTTATTAACTGTTGACTCCTCACTGCGCTCTGATACGTTTTCACAGATGCTGGAAGATTCGAGTACTTGGCCATGTATGTTGAGGGTGGGGGGGAGTGTGTTTGGCTTGTATTATATCATATCGTAACTAGACAGGGGAGAGATCCAACTCCATCCTTCGGCTGCACCACGATGTCTCCGGAGGCGTTCCCTCTTCTCTCAGTGCAGCTGAATAGCACACAAGGAGGCAGTTAGTGACCCTGTGACCCCCCATGCAGAGAAAGCGAGCAGGGTGAGATTAGATCAACGTTGCTTGGACCCAAGCCAATGCTGAGTATGAACATCGCGTCCAGAGATAACATACTTTATAATTACATATGGACTAGAGCTATGTTAAGTCCCTCTAGCGAATCCTCACCAGGGGAGATCACCGCTGACGCTGACATAATTCATCAAATAGGGCTTAATGTGTTTACAATGTGTGTGTGCATGTGACGAAAGTGCAGGAAAAGTTGCTAACATTTTTGTTTACTGCGCTGATTTTATTATTAGAGAAAAAACAACTCTAAAAGGTTTCCTGAGGCCTCTATGTATGAGTTATTCTTGTTACACACACAGACAAAGATGCATGTATGCATTTATGCATGTAGGAGTGTGTGCGTGTGTGCTTGTTTGTCTGTTATTTATAATTCAAGGTTGCTTAGGAAGGCTCTTGGCCGTTTATAAACCTCAGCAATGACGGTTTGAACTGCTTGACATGCTCTGCTATTCCCGCCCATAGACAGTCGTATGAATGCTAATGGCTCAAAAAAAAAGTGCAACAGCAGACCAATAGCCAGGATGTTGAAGTTGATGAACGGCAGTAAAGCAGCTAATGTTACAATCTGTCTTGACATTTGAGACACATCCCGGCGTCGCTGCTTCCCCAGGCTGTCATTAATAAGCGGGTTTTAGAATAAACAGATGCCGTTTTTGTTAGCATAATGCTGAAAATTGATTAATTACACCAATCTGGAGTGTGATTTGTTTTCGTCGAGCACCTGGCCCCGTGCACTCTGTCTTCCTATTAAGATAGTACACGGAAAAGTCATCTCGTCCATCAGGTCTGTGCTGTTTCAAGGTAACTTCACAACTCTTCATGTCAGACTGTCAACGTTCGTGGCCATCTGCCATGGCGCTGATGTGCTCTGAGCCGCAGCTCCGAGGCCAAAGGTGTAATAGTAGGTACATCATCGCAGGGAGAAAAATGAATCTGCCAGGACTGCCTATTCAGCAGCTTTTTGCCATTTTTGAGTTAAATGGCTTCCACATTCCTGCTTGTATATTGCAGAAAGCGTCCATCGAAACAGTTTATTTTGGACAAGGTGCCACAGCGAAATGTCACTTTCAGGTCAGTCCTCAACTCCTTTTCTAACAATGCACTTTCTATGCAACAGTTGTGACTCCTGCTCTGTTGCTCATTTGCATGCTTTGTGTCCTGAGTATTCAGCACCATACCCGCAAAGCAAATATGAGGGCTGAAACATAAATCATCGTCCTGGTCAGCATAGAAGACTTTGCTTTGCAGTGTAAACAAAGCTGGCAACAATCGAGGTCATTGTGTTACTGAAAAAACAAGCAGCGGCTGCATCAGAGTTTCACTCGACGCGTTTCCTGACTTTACTGATGCGCAGTTGATGGCGCTTCACTCGTCAGTTTAATGGATCCTATAGGATGTACAAAACCAACGCTTTGAATTAGTGGAGGACAAATATTGGCAAATATATGACAAATATTAAGCGAATGCATAATTAACAGTAGATGTGCCTGGCTTTGCATTTTTTTAAATTTATGGTATAATTATGACATTGCTATAGATTTATTGTTGCAGTATGTTAGGGGCACCTCATACAGTAATCAAACGGGAGTCATTTCAGCTGAAAATCCATCTCAACAAAGTTGTTCCAGTACGATGAAACAATTTAAATTTCTATAGGGAACAAATGGAAGATTATAAAGATGAGCGATTTTGTGTCGTCACGTTTAGCAGTTCTGGCTCTGCTAATTCTGCTGCCTGCTCACAAAACTCTCCTGAGCCCGGAGGTCAGATTGAGGCCACTCCAGTCCAATTCACAAGCACAAAACACTGATTAGGTTTTTGAGTAAAGTTGTCACATTGGCTTTTCCTCTTTATTCATTTCCACAAATGTCAGTTATTTTTCAGCTTTTAATTTCCAACATTGAGGATTTAAATTACAATGACACTAAATATGAAAGTTGTCCACCATTAACACATCATCCACTTGAAACTACAGCCTGCACACTGTTCACCTGGTGGAAAATACATTAGTCATAAATTTCCATTTTTAGGGCAAAGGTCCCAACTATAATTCAACTGAGTTTTGATCACATGAATAAAGAGTGTCCAACAGGCAATTGGATTTGCATATACACTTGTCTAAAGTTTGCGTTTGTGCCATACCTGTGCGCCTCACACTAATGAGGCAATTATTTAGACTGAGGGCCTCAGAGCCTGCTGGGTAGATGCCATAGAGTTCGCAGCTACAGGATTAACGCGGTTAGCTGGACTTCACAGAGACTGAGGGAGACGTGGAGGGCAGAGGGGTGGTTCACACCATGTAATGAAGGAGACTTTTCACATTTCATGGCAAATAATGAATTCTTAAACAAACTCCCTGAGATGAAGAAATGAGCTCCAGAGGAGTCATGAAATTCTAAGCGATTGGCTGTTAGGCCAGTGTCAATTCTGATGATGAATAATCTGCATCCAGGAATGTTACTCACCAATTTGGACGTTTCTGTGTGGCAGTAAGGAAAACAATGATACATTTTCACATTTTACCAGATTGCAATCATCACGGTCAGTGTCGGTCATTGAGAATTGATTCTTGTATAGTGTTTGTCGCAAGCATGAAAGCACAGAGGTGTATTTTTAATGACCAAGTTGATCAATTGTTGTCTCCCTCTGCTGCAAGTTTATATAGTGGCGGCGATTGGGGCAAATGCGCTCACACACAGCAAACACACATGTGCCGTCTTTCAATTCTGGCATGCAAGCAACAAAATTCTTGCAAGTAAAACATCTTGGCAAGTACCTCACATGATATAATCATAGCATCACATCAAATGTAGCAGATAGTATATTGCGTATTGCAGTTGCTGTGTTCAGATCATATGTGTGTTGCATGGTGTGATACACAGGCTTGTGTGATGTAGTACACTGATGTTATCGTTTGTACTGCTGGTTAGCAAACTGGTGAGCACATTACCAGTCTAGGACCAAAAGAAGACTGTAGATTGGGAGGGTAACTGGAGGGGTTCCTGAGCACTGCCATGGTGCCCCTTAGCAAGGCACCATGCTGCTGGCAGGGAGGACCTTAGGTTGCGCACCTTTCTTGCACTTGGAGTGAACTAGCTTGGCATGAAGGAGCTCTCCAGAGCTCTGATGTTGTCCTGCACAGGTGTAATGCAAAGTTGTAGCCCCTCATGGAAGACAGCTTAGCTGCCAAATATTTCATTGAAATGTCGACACATACAGTTGACTGCCCAGTCTGTGTTTACAGTAGGTCCATATTTGTGAGAACCATGGCTACAGTCCAAAAAACATTGTCCTTGTGTGTTGCTGTTCCTGAGTCCCACACTATCAGAGGCAGCAGGAAACATGGCTCTAAAAGCCTTCCAAGGTTGGGCCATAACCTCTGTGAGCATGGATCACTTAACAAGATAGGACATGTTTTTTTAAAATCTGATTACAGCAGTAATAGTCTTGACACCTTCATAACAATGACTTCAACAGGTTAGAATCATTTTAAAGAACTTGAGCTCTTTGCAAAATTCATTCCCACACAAGCCTTTCCAAGGTGCGTGTCGATGAATAATGAGGAGCCACGAGACGTTTGGCTGGATCAATTGGATGAAAAGAACTTTTTTTCAAAAGCCGGACCAATTATGCTCGGGCCTTCGATTATTGTCTGGAGCCAACGCTACAGCAAAAAAATATCAATGATTTATTCCGCCTTCATTTACTTTCAGATAAGACGGGGTTAGCTCGTAATGACCCATATAAACTTTGAATCGCATCCTGCGGGCGTATTTATCCCGGGGTTCAGTACACCGTGTCCTGGTCAGGCGAGAGGAGGCTGGCTGTTCCTCATGCAGGTTCAGTTAAAGTTACACATTAATATCCACAGATGACCTTTTGGATGAGCCGCAGCATTACTCTTGCACGTTCTAAGCTGTCCTGTGTGGACATAGAGTAATGTGCTGGTTGACCGCTGAGCTGACCCTTCAAGGCATTAGAATGTAGACCACATGTCTCGACTATGTCTACCTCCACTGGAACATGCGATAAAGTCTAAAACAAATACACAGCAAATGTGTTGTATGAAGTCTTATCGGAGCAGCGCACACTGTGCTGATGGAATAGGCCGTATCTGGTTTGCTCTCTTCTGCTTTTACGTGCCTGGGCGCGGGCGAACAAACAAACATATGGATGCCTTGCGTACGTGCTGCGGGCTGGCAGCAGCGGCGGAGAGATGCGACAACCTTCAAGTAACATTGAACTCTAAATTTGTTTTCGCCCGTACCCTCCCACAACAATGACAAAAGCTTGATTGACAAGCTCAAATAACTGGAAACATTAGCATCTTAATTCGGAGGACTGTCACATTCAGTTAGCGTCTCCTCTTCAAGGATGCGACTAATAAAGGAAAGGTATTCATGTTACCGAACAAGCCCTCCTTTATAACCTAATTGCTTTTGGTTCAATAGCTTAAAAAGTCATTAATTACAGGGCCAGCTTGTAATGGAGGTTAAGGTGGCTTTTTTCACCAAGGTAATGAGCCGGTATGCACGGCACCCAGGCAGATTTTGATGGGATAATAGGAGGGGTGAATACCATTTTTCCATCCTTGCTCAATGACAGCACTGGGAGAGCGAAGAGAGGAGCCTTTTCAGGGAGCTGGAATAAAAAAAAAGATAATTGAATTCCAAACAGTGCTATTTGTATATCTGGCAGCATATTATGCGTGAGGTGCAAATGGCCCCGGCCAAATGTAGATGACATCAGAAATTATATGTATTGTGCTAGCACAGAGTGTAATGTGTTTGTATGTGCAAATGTGCATGTCCCTTCTTGGGGTTTTCATTAGATTGTCAGCGGTGATGGTTGGATGGCTTTCTGTTTGTTGGCTTTTAGTCTGCTGCCTTGTTTTTCAAATAACACATGCGCTATTTACCGCTCTCTTCTTGGTATGGTATCGATTACCTGCTGAGGATTTCAAACACAAAAACATACATTCCACAATTGCTATTTCACAAATCTTTAACGGCACGCCAATCTTCCCCCAGCTTAAACAATGTACACGCATGAAACCTAGCACATAACACGTCCTATAGATACATTTGTCACCGAATATGGATGAATGCTAATCCATGTTTTGCCTCAACACAGGCAAAATGTTGCCGCACGCTTCCTGTGAAACCTCCGTCCATCGATCTGTGGCAGTACAAAACACGTGCAGCCCTCGCTCTCGGGCCACCGTGGAGCACATTCAATGGAACATTTCTGTCCCATAACCCCCGTAACCCCCTCGCCCCCAGAGATCCAATGGCATTTCATTGATGGTTCACACCTCGAGAGAGAGAGAGAGAGAGAGAGAGAGCGAGAGAGAGAGAGAGAGACAGAGAGAGAGAGAGAGAGAGACGAACGGCGAGCAGGAGGCGGAGGAGGAAGAAGCAAATCAGGAGGTGATAGCATTGGTTGTTCAGTGACTTTGGAGGAGATTAGACGATTGAGTTCACCTTTAATGACAGTGGAGATAGTCTTTCAACAGGAGGGAAATGCCAGAGCTCAGCAGTTTGTTTTGTGTAGCTTTAAGAGCTTCCTGTGTCAGGTTCGGGTTGCCTCTTTCTCCCTCAGCAGCGGCCCATTGTCTGCCCGCCACAAAAGGCAATGCAGCCCAGGGAGGCTGATCGACAGAGCAGCCCACGCAGTCCCCCCAGTCTCCCCCTGCCATGGCTGCCCCACCTGTGCAGGCAAAACCCTCTGTGCAAGGCCGGCGATCGTGTGGGTGTGTGTCTAATTACAGAATTTACCACCATCAAACAGACTGGAGCACATGTGCATGGTCCACTTACAGGGTAGATTCAAAGCAGCTCTTCAAAGTGTGTTGTATGTTGTTTCATCCGGTGCTGCAGTTATGGAGACTCCAAGGTGCCGTCTTGTGTCATTGTTTATTCACAATACCGGATGGTTTTTCAAGAAACTAAGACCTGTGTACCTTTAGAATAATTGTTTTGTATGTATCCACTTATTCATTGATCAGAGCCTGGAAAATCTAGCTTGTGATTCATATGGCAAAGCAGCCTCATAATTCTACATAATTATATTTGCTTGTAAGTACAAATGATTTTTCTGCTGTTACTGAGTCAGCCACCACCAACCCTGACTGTTCAAGTCATACATGTAATGTCAGAGCAGTCTGGTGAATTAGGGGGGATTTAAACCATATACTCAGTGTCCTTCGAAGTCCTACTGCAAAAGAGTTAAAAAGCAAAAGGTAACATTTTGGTGAAAGTTTTTCTTAGTGTGGACATTGCACAAGGTTGAGCCAATTATATTCATCTTCATCCCCTGAACCAAGCCAATGACTGAGGAGTCCTTGATCCAAAAATGGATCTTTACTCTTCTTGGTGCACTGTTGTCCTATAACAACCCAAATTTGCTGCATGCTGAGAAATTATGTCATTTTTCAGGACTAGAGTGAGATTCTGCCTTATTTTGCAATGCTGACCAAAAAAGGTGTTGACTGTGATGGATTTCCTTTGGCCCGGCGAGGTCATAAAGAGGATGAGGCATTGCGTTGTAACAGCATCAGGGGATGGGGGGTTATTGCACACACACTGCCTCCAAATGGCAACAACCGAGCCAAACAATCCCACAGGAGCTTGGCTTCATAGCCAAATTAGATTAAAACAACTTCAGTCAGCTGCAAAAGGGTGAAAAAAAAGAGAAGGTCCAGATCAGACTGATGCCCTGCTGCTGACCAGAAAGTGGAGCAACCCTCCTCCCCACAAAACACACACACACTGACACACTTGCACACTCCTTCCTCCTGGTGCTCCACCCTTTCTTTCCTCTGTCTTCCTCTTGCTCCCCCTGGTTCTGAACCTGACATTCCTGCTGGCCCCGAGTCTTTGAAGTGGCTTGTTGGAGCGGGCTCCCGTTACAGGGGCCGGGACTGGGGAAAGCCGATCTGTCTGGCTGAGGAGAGCGGCTCTGGCCCTGGGGTTAATCAGCAGACCCAGAACACTGACCACTCTGTCCACGCAGGCACGCACACACGCGCACACACAACTCCAAACACTGCCCATTCTGTCCTGACAGCACAGCTGTATTGAGACCGTCCAGATTTGGAGGTTAAGAAAGACAACCACAGTCCAGCTGCTTTGATGGTGAGTGGCAGCCACTAGGATTTGGACTCTTAAAGAGAGTTGGCCGAGGTTCAGAAATAGACAGGGTCACAGAGTGTACAGATGTGAGTGTGTGTGTGTGTGTGCGTGTGTGTGTACATGCAAGCCTTGGGACAGGAGACAGGGAGTGGAATAACCCCTCCGCCCCCTTTTTTTCTCTGCAACCCCCACATCCACCCTCTTGAAGGGTGAGTGCAGGTTGAGACATTATTGCTGCATTTGAATGAGAGTTTAAAAAAACAAACAAAAGAAAGACGGCCGCTGACATTTTTATAGTCATTTTGAATATACATTAAACTTTTATTATGAAATAATGAAACCATTAGTTGGGTGGATTTAGCGTAACCATCGCACTTGTTCATATTTAGATGGGTTGTATCTTGACTTAATGCATCAACGGTGTTATTGTGTGGGAGTCATTCCAGAAAATAATCAGCCGGCAATAAACCCTGATAAGGCGAAGCAAACAGCGAGCAGGCATCCAATCAAAAAAGGTATAAATTAACAGATTCTTTGCCTTTGCCTTGAAAGCGGTCATTAAAAAGTCAAGTGTATATCATGACTATCATAAAACAGGAGCGTACACTAAAACCAATATGCAAAAGCTGATGGTAATTTTCATTGCTCGATCAAATTGTATTGCAGCCTGATTGTGTGAAACCGAGCTTCCAGAGGAGGCAGCTTTAGGCACGTCGTCCTAATGACATCTCACGAATCATTCCACTTCCCATTTACTACAGCCTGCGTGAGCTACGAGTTGAAATAGGTAGCTAATGTTACATTTTCTGGCTTCTAAGGGCCATCGAAAATATCTGAATCTGCCAGCAGTTTTGCTTTGTTTTGAAGACGCATTCCTCCAGGCTGAGCCAAGTTGATGTCAGTGTAAAACAATCCATATAGATACTGAAAAGCCCAAAGCTAATCTAAATCACTTCACTTTAAAAGCCTATTTGTGCTCTACTATGCACTGATTCGGGGTGAATATATGGGATCCCTGACAAGCCCGTTCTCCACAATCCACTTATCTCTCTTGTAGCATCTGGGCATGGATATGATGGAGTGGACGCCATCCAAAATGGCACCATGACAAAGTCAACAATATAGTGCGCTCCACACAAGGACGTTTGGCTCGATCACCCCCCTCAACCTTCCACCTCTCCGCCACTACCGTGCACACGCGTGTACACACACACACCTACACAGCCGCATAGGTGCATCGATGACCACAATGCCAATAATGCAGACAAAGACATGCATGGAAGTGTCATGCAGCCAGACAACAAGGACAAACGTGGTTTATACATTTGCTTTGCTTTGACTGGCTTGGAACCGATGTTGCTATCTCTCTCTTGTCAAAATAACCACCTTGCAGAGAACAGCTGCTATCAAACTTTATTTTGTACGATTTCTCAGAGAGCTGATTAAGGTTCGTGTGGGAGCAAATGTAAGCTCTTGGAAACGTTGGACATCTGCGCGCCAATTTGATAAATGGTCTGCAGGTGTCGATAGGTTTCATGACCACGACCGGCCCGGCTTGTTTCTAAGTACATCACCAGACTTGACCCCAGATACTCATTAAATGGTCCAATGTGTCATACACTTTGTTTATACAGAGTGTCTTTGTGTGTGTGCACGAGTGTGAGTGAGCAGGAGATTGAGCGATGTGTAAATCTGTAACACAGAGAGATGACATCAATGCTGGAATCGGATATTGTGTTGAGAGTTTTGGAATCATCAGTGTTGTGTTATGTTATGTTGTGTTGTGTTGTATTATATTGTGACGTCCACCTCACCCACCCACCAGAACCTCGGTGGACTATCTTCATTTGTCTTTTGTTTATCAAGATGTTTGAATATTAATACACAGTGTTATTTGGATCATAATGAAGCAGTGTTGCATATCCACACATCTGCACATTTTCATACTGCAATTTCGCTCCGCAATTCTGCCGACCCTTCTTAATTTCCTGCTTGATGCGTGCCGCATGAGCTGCTATTTACATATGAGTGAGAAGATCCTTGTTCTGCCCCACCCCACACCTCCCCGCTCCTTTGGATATTTGTTTGCACTGCATTTGCATTCAACGTAAACAACATTAATGTGACGGTCTGTTGTCGCGCCGGTTTGAATTTACCTGTGTCGGGTGACAAGGACCCAAAGTCAGAGATGCTAAATGGCCCAGCTAATCAGCAGTCTGGCTACTTCGCTCGGGTTGATACTGCTCCCCCGTCGCTGTCTTTTACTGCCGTGCTATTGCACCAGGAGTCACTCATAGTGGCAGTTACCTCTAAATCACTATGATGAATGGTGATACAAGAGTTGATTGAAAGTTGATATTTGAGGATTCGATCTCTCCTTGTTTTGACTATTTGGGTGGGACTTTTCGTGGACGCTGAATAGACTATCAGCCGTCGTTTCACAGTTCACCTGGTGCACATTTATTCCTCGCGTTTCTAACAAAACTGAGAATCATTGGGGAGTTTTAAAATTCTATAAATGATTGACCACACATACTAGAATGGAAATGCCTCAATTCCCTTGACTTGTACATAAATGGTCACAATTGCGACGCATCAACGGCAAAAATCACTTGCAACCTTTACCATTACAGTACAAAAAGAAAACATCTGCGATTCCCTTTGAAATTAAATTGACGCTGATTCAATAATTTAATTCTTCCAGTTTTTACTGCAGATTCAAAAGAATTTAGGTTAGACAAAATCAGATGAAATCTTTGATTTACAACAGAAATGAAAAAAAAAACTGTCTGGACGAAATTAGAGGTACTTCATAGATATGATGAAAAATAATTGGATTGAAGAGATATTTCTAGCAATTTATCCTTTAATTAGTACGTCTGACGGCTTCACTCTTATCTCCTTCCTCCTACCTATTTAAATGAATGAATATTCAGGACACTGGAAGATTCAGATACTTTTAATGACCACAGAAGATACTGGTTTTATCATCATTGCTGCCATTGTTATCATCATACGATAATGATAATCACAGAAATGAGGAAATTCATCCTTTTGTTAAAACACATGATGTCTCTTGACGGTTCACATTCGGTCATGTCGTCTGCGTTGATTGGAAAAAGAAACAAAAAAACACAGGCGTCTCGTCCGCTTGTGTGACAGTGTGACCTGGACCTGCAGGGCCTCCTCGACTGACATGGGCTTCTCTGGGTAAAGAATGACCCTCATTTCTGTGGACACGCCACTGTGTCCGCTCCCCCGGATCTAGGCGCCCATTCTATTTCATGGTGCATCGCCCTTGCGCATGATTATGCCGTGCTTTCAGGTGCAGAGGAGGAAATGTTTCGTGAAACTGATGTCCCTGTCAGCGGCGTGCAGCTCTCCCTTCTTTCGCCGAGCATGTCACCGCGCTGATTGGTGAATTACCATTCCGATGTGAAGTGCGGCCCCGCCTCTGGCCCGGCTCGCCACGCAAGCAGCAAATGAGCTAGCTGCATATGTTACGGAGGAGATGCTCCTCTGGCCTCATTTGCATCGGCTGAATGGGAAATCAAAAAAGGTTTAATGTCAAGTCAAAACTAGTAAATAGCAGGAGTGTCAATACACACCCTCGCACGCACACATCTGCACAAATGCCACATGCCCAAAGGCTGACAGAGAAGTGAAAGGAGATAAAATGAGAAATTGTCATCTGCTGTGAGTGAATAGACTGATTCTAAGTGTGTGCTCATGTTTATGTGGATGACGTCATTGTTTCTATATGATTTGCTTCTCTTGGATCTGCAAGGGGAGAATTTGAGTGACATCCAAAAGTGAATATGCATGGCGAGTAGAGGCAGATGACTTGATTTGGATCAATCTGCTAATTAATTAGTCATTAGTTGATTCTCTGGGCAGCTGAGACTGCAAACTTGGTAGCTTACTTCCTGAGGTGGTCCCCCGCTCATTTCCTCTGACCGTCGTTCCAAATCTCCGTCCAAATCCCATCAGCAGTTACTCAAACCGTCTTAGCGACTGTAAAATCCACCATGTCACCATGATCAGAAAGTATCGGAGTTAGATGGTGTTGTGCCATTCGCCAGCTTTGGCACCTACGCCAATGAATCATTTGACTGTAATTTTCATCATCCATCATTATGCCTCTGACAGTGTAATGAGCACGTGTGTATACTCTAAGCATGTGTGTGGGTGTGTGTTGAGCTGGATGTTGGATGAGGCGTCTGCATAGTTAACGTGTGTTTGCAATCCCTGGCGTGTCTCCTTTGTGTGTGCACGTGTGTGCGTCTGTGCGAGTGTTTGTGTCTTAGCAGGACAATGTGTAGCAGTTGGAACCTCCTCTGGGTCTGGTCTCTTCTAGAGCGGAGACGCTGGCTCAGTAGACTGGAATCCTTCAGGGCAGCGGGGACATCTGATTCCCTCACTGCCTAAGCACTGAACTAAACACTCCTGCATTATTCATGTGTATATCACTTTATTGCTGTGCAAGGATTTCACTCCCCATGTCTGCTTCACCATTTACTGTTCTTACCTTCCTCCATGTTAAGCTACAAACTCTGCCAATATTTCCTCCTCCTTGTCTGTCTCTCTCGCTCTTTCTCTCTCTCTCTCTGTCTACCCCTGTCCCCTCCCCGCATAAGGCAAACAACATTTTGGACCATAGGTGTCCGGATCAATATCGACTGGACCCCACCGCGGTGAATAAGTAGCAGTGGGGGGAGCGATGTGGAGAGTTGGTGCTAATGCTCTTCCTGCTGGAGTCTTACAATGTACGTATGGCCCACAGATCAGGAAATCTACTTAATCCGCTCTTGGGTTCCCCCTGGCGCAAAACAATGAGCGTGGAGATTTTCCAGTCCTAGCAACAGCTAAACATCCAGGGGAAGCTGCAAAGAAGAGCAGGACTGGCCGCAGCTCCCAGTTGTTGCGGCGGTTGAGGATAATGTGGTGTGACATGCCGTTTGATCTGAACTGCTTCAACACAAAATGCTTTGAGCCGCACGCAAGGAAAATGCCGCTTCTGCTAATTACCTGGGCGAACACGTGTGGTACACAGGGTGGCAGGGAGACACTGTGAGCCCTGCCGTCAAACTTTCGCACCCCCCTGACCTGGATGCAGCCCTCCGCCTGCAGGCTTTTTGTCTTGGAGTCGAGATGACGTGGCGCTGGCCTGCCCTCATCATGTTGTACGCCAATCTGACATGTTTGGTGACAGTTCAACTCTGATATGACAACACTCATTTAGACATCCCCGTCCACTTGCCTTTGTGCTGCGCCGTGTTCCCCCGGTCCTCGGAGTGTTCACTTTCATTTGGATCAGAGCTATAAAGGAAGTCCCACCAGGGACATCTCTGAGTCGTCTTAGTTGTCTGAAGAAATGTTGTACATGGCTCGCAAGCTAATTGGACCCTTACCAAACTCGAGCGTCTCTTCACAGTGTGTTCTAGATTATCCGCCATCAACTTGTGACAGCGGGGCCTTTAAAATGTCAAAGCCAGACATCAGCAGAACACTTAGCCCACCTTGTCTGGGAGGCAGCGCGCGGACTGTGAATTGTAAAATCACCTCGGCTAAATAAAATGATCAGGATTGTCTCCTTTGCCGGGCCTCGACTCTGCTGGGTGCGAAGGCCACAGCGCAAATTGCTTCAGTCAAGGAATCTATGCTCTTTGTGCACAACAGCCGAGGGTGACAAAATAGAAAGGACAGCTTTTCTAAAATGTCAGGCGGTCGGGGTCCGCTTGAAATATCTCCTCCCTTCCTCTCTGGCTCTCTCTGCTTCCCTCGCTCGCTCCCTCTGTCTATCTTGATCGATAAAGCTACCTTTGACAGGGCTGCATGTTGTCACCATGACATTTGGTCCCGCTTCTTTTTTCTCTCACCTGCCGCGGTGCTGAATAGGAATATAACAATGAGATTTAATACAGGATCGATAGCTACACTCCAATGATACATTCACTCGCATAATGAATACTGATGGCTGAAAACAAATACCTGCATTGGGAATTTGTATTCTGGTCAGTGTGTGTGTAATAGCCGCGCCAATGATGTTTCATTACAGTTTTTCCGCTCTTGTATTTTTTCCTCCTTCTCCATACAATCAAATAAAGGATACACACACGATTTAATCAAGGCTATGGCAGTAACGTCAACCCACCCTCTTGTGTATTTATGAAGAGTGCTGCGCGCATGTGTGTGTGTGTGTGTGTGTGTGTGTGTGTGCATGCATGTGTGTGTGTGTGTGTGTGTCTGTGCTTGCTTGCATGTGCTGTGTGTGATCTCATGCCTATGAATATCATGCCATTGTTTGCATTTCATTCAACAGATATAGGCTTAGTGCAATATGTATAATAAATACTGAAAATGAATTGATCTTTAGCACATGTCTTTGTGTATACTGAGTTATGTCTCTGGGGTGTACATTTATAGTGTTTGTACTGCGCGCCCGCTTTTGTGACTGGAATGCACACGTGTGGTTTATGTGTAATTTGGTATGGAGTTCATATGCGCGCAGTGTTTACTGTACATGCTGAGTGCAGTGCGGAAGTGGGCAGACACCATGCATATGCATGTGTGTGTAGCAACACAGGTGCATAAACTGATACGCACTGGGAGTGTCTGAGTGTGCATATGTTATTTGTGTGGAGTGTTTCCATCAGTCTACGCCCGGTGACCACTTTTAATTGGATGTGCACGTGGTTGCTGGAGTCATTGCATTTTTGGTGTGACTTTCCTGCTGTCGGTCAACCGTTCCTGCGGTTCAGCCTTGTTGTGTTTGTGTGGTGTTTGGGCTCAGGGCCGTGCATCTGGACCGGTAGTGTGTGAGTGACGCCTCTAACGGCTGCTGTTTAAACATCCGTCCACGTGTTTCCTTTTTGATCAGTGTCTGCCATTCTTACTGATTTTCCAAATCACTGATGCTTGTCAAAGAATTAATTACCTGGATCGTTGCTCTGCTGACTCCGGCACCAGCTGCAGGGTCCACCAGAGAGACCTCGGCATTCTCCCAGCATTCCCGGCTAATCACCCACAATCCATTTCAAAGTCAACCTGATTGGCCCGCTACCGGGAGAGTAATGTGGAATTAGACTGCATCCTGACAGTAACTCTTTCATATTTGCATACAGTGCATGGCAGATTGGCTTGCGGGAGCCCAACAGTGGGAGGTGAATATCAGCATCAGCGCCACAGTTAATGGCAGTTGCCTCCTACAGTTTATTAGATAAGTAATGGTGTAAAGCGTTCTGTTAAGCGCACATCCTCACTGTGTTATTAGTTGATGGGTAGCACGTGTTCATTAACCCAAGGATGGGTAGTGAGGGGGGTGGGGAGGCACATCCACATATTTGAAGGTAGGAAATGGAGAGTGGATGCTTGTGAAAGTGATGGCCAGTGCCGGGATTCTTAAGCAGAGAGTGGATGTGACATATTAAACACATTATATTTATGACGCCTTGAGGGTGCAGGGGCCGCGCGGCTAGCTGTGAGCGCGCTATAAATGTACCCAGCCCGCTTGTTGTTTTGTCCATCAGCCCGCCGGTGGGTCTGCGGGGGTTGCAGCAGCATGACGTCAGCCCGACTCGGAGCACTCACTGACCTCTGTCTCCTCTGCCAGAGGAGAGAGCCGCGCTCCAGACAGCCGCATAACGGCGCCGAGGACACGGGCAGGGCGTAAACACAGACCTGAGAGCCGAGGGAGATGCGTCGGTACATGTTGCCGCGCAGCTCGGGGATGGACTCAACCCAGGAGGAGCGTAGACAGGCTGGCTGCTGGGGAGCAAAGTTCACAAAGAGCCTAGCTGACAGGTCAGACAAAAATGAAAATCACACGAGACAGGCAGAGAAAGAGACAGGCCACCGCGAAGCAGCCCTCAGTCGACATGTCTGCTCAACAGCCACATGCCATGACACACATACACGCACTTATTTCAGACGCTAAGTACGGGTAGAAAGCAGCCACTTTAACCGTGCTGTTTTTGTGACTTTACATAGGGTACAGCTGTTGGAATTGGACCATGTGAGCTCTAGAGACCTCTGTGTGTGTGCGCGTGTGTGTGCACGTGTGTGTGTGTGCATCTGTCTATGAGCGATCAGTGTAGTCATTACCTAGTTTCCATTCCTAGCCTGCAGCATAGTAAGAAATGGCACTCTTTCATTCTGTCAACTTGTCATTCAGGTGTTTTTCTTTTGTTTTGTTTTTTTCCACCCAACTTTTTGTTCTAAGGCTGTCCGACTTTCCTTTCATAACACCTCAGAGGTTTGCATCTATCTCGTCGCTGACAGCACGTCAACAGGAAGTTGGATGCATGTGGATGAAATATACATTACTGGATTGTCTTTCTCCCGGGGACTTTGGGTTCGCTCTCTAAAATGAAACTATCACACGCTGATTGAGGGAGACGGAGATGTTAGAGACGGGTTCTGACGTCATTTTCGGCAAATAAGCTCTGTCAGGATTTTGAGCAATATGTTAACGTCGCCCGGCACGGAACGGCATTACTCTCAGGCTGTGATTCCACGGAAGTGTGTAGATATCCTCGGGCTTATTTTACGCTCCAATCCTATTTCTTATTCTCGGGTGGATGTTAGCACAAAAATATCCTTCTCTGCATTGACAGGATCTCCAACATTGAGTATATTTGGTCATATTTACCCTCTCGTGTTTGCTGCGGCACCCCAAATTCATTTGGGCAACACAGTCTTTTTTTTTTCCTGCCTTCCCAATACACTCTCGGATGTTGGCTGATGGAAGACATCCATAATACCTTGGGGCCAAATGACAGACCCGGGGTGTGACGTTTATTTGGATGCTGCTCATTGCAATACTATGACCTCCAGTTTGGGAGGCCATTTTAATCTGCTCTCCCAATATTTGGTTTCGGAAAATTGTGACTGTGTCAAATGCTCTACGTTGTATGTCCTTGAACGGTTGTGCGCTGCACACTGTCCGCCGAGCTGACAGGATGAGGGAACCAAATACGGCGTCTCGTGTCGCTACAGGCAGTGCAGCTAATCTAAAGGTGAAGAAACCTGAATCCTACAAATCACAAATTCTACACAAGGATTTCTATTTCAGAGGCTGAGGAAACATACATTTACTATTTGTATAGAGCTCACAATCATATTTGACTTATTAAGGACAATGATGAGATGCAATTGTAACATTTTGAGTTTGTTTTGTTTTTTAGATATCTCCCCTGTATTTAGTGGCAGTGCTGAATTTGCAAAAGAATTTACAAAGTGTTCCGCCAGAGTATCTCAGAGCCTCACAGCCTTCACGGTATGACAGGGCGGCCAATCAGGAGAGAAGACATCACTCCACCTGCCCTCGGCATCGCAATTCTTAAGCCTCATCCCAAGTCAGAGATATGGCATAACACCTTTGGATCCATGAAAAAGCACCTCGCAGTGAAGTGAGAAATTGGCTACGAGTCATTATGCACAAACAGCAAATGCCTTGGCATTTTCTGTCCTTGCCAAACAATCATCTTCCTCTCCTCTGTCTATTTGCAATTAATGATTGAATTTCAGCCCCCCCAAAAATCCCATTTCTGCTTTGTGTATGTATGCCCAATACACACAGCTGCTACCAGTACACACGGCAGCATGCACAGCAAAGCTTATCTCCAGCCTTTAGATGGGGGCCTATGGAAACAGTCTTGATTATTTCCCTCCTTCTCCAAAGCACCGCTGTGTGCTTTGGGATTAGAGGCTTTCTTTGGCGGCTGCACATGCACACTCGCTGGCTGCAGGCTAGTGAGGGAGTGAAAGAAAGAATGAGAGAGAGCAAGAGAGAGAGAGAGAGAGAGTTTGGCTCAATAAGCCCCCCTTTCCCTCTCCTTTCCAAAGCCCTCTCACCGCTCACCGCTCTGC
>OMPJ01007392.1:34228-79197 GCA_900312935.1 Carapus acus | reverse complement strand
TTTGGGCAGCACAGAAAAGTCCTCAAGACAAAAAAAAAAAAAGGCGGGGGGGGAGAAAAAAACGTTTTCATTGCTTTGCTTACCGTACGTTTGACATTGGACAAATAAAAACAAGGTGGACGTCACGCAACGCCTACAGTATGCTGCAGTGTGTCTCTGCGTCGGCACATACATATTGGCACACTTTGACATTTTGGGCCTGCTGTGTAGCTGGCGTTGGATTATTCCCGGGATTAGACACAGCAGAGGCTGCGGTACGTGGATCCTGTGCCCCATGAGGTTTACATCATGTGGGTGTTGTGCTCCAAAAACCTGAAATAACAAGGTTATCTTAAATTCAGAAGTACCAGAATTAAATACAGCATCAGCATTGTCAATATAAGGATTTAGATTATCATCATAGAACAAAAGCGAAGTACCTAAGCCATGGATTCATTAACTATATTTGCATGCACCCATCAGTCCAGCGTTATTTGTTGTTTTTGTTTTTTTGTAAGAGAAAACATTCCACGTGCCACTTAACTGTCGGTGCTGGAGCTACATGTGCTGTCAAGGTATAATTTACAGGCTGTGTCAGTGACTAAAATAGGCCTGCAGATAGGAGCTGAGGATCCCTCGCACATCATTAAGTGTGAAATATAACAACACGCCCCTGAGCTGCCTACTGTTCCTCTGGAGAGACGTCAGCAAGATAGGACTCGGCACAATTATGGCTGAGAGACCCGTAGCCCCGCATTCCCCACATTGCTTCCCTTTACAATGATGTAAAGTGTTGCAGTAGACCTATATAGCAAATGTGCGATAAGGGTACCTAAAGCGAAGAATCTGTATGTGCTGGGATACACCAAAACAATCGTAAAGTTTGCGTTGTTACGACAGGATTTCTGTCTTGTGTAAGGTTCCCTGTGTAAGCTTAAGTAAAATATGGCAGTCCATTGGTTCTTAGTGCAGGAGGAGGCAGATTATCAGCGAAATAAGGTCATAGCTCCCCCACCTATCCAAGACGAAGGCTGAATAAAAAACAAAATATGGATTGTTTTGAATTGAATTGAATTGAATTGAATTGAAAACAAGGCAGACATGCTTTGAATTCCCATTCCTTCCCCACTCTTTTACCCCCTGAAGCCTAACTGGTTGTATTTTTTTGGTTGACTTCAAAGTGACACCATTGCAATAACACCTCGGTGAGTTATTATTGATTAGTTAGAAACGATGGAGTCATTGTCATCCAACAACCCACAAATTCTCTGTCTATGACGCTTGCAAATGATAATAGAGCATCAAGTTCAACGTCAAGGGATCAAAACTGGGGACCCAGCAGCTCCACCACCAAGCTATAAAATGACTAACAAAGATTGGGCAAAGAAAAGAAGGAGCCGAGGAAATTGTTGACAATGGCTCTGTCCAATCTTCCCAGTGAGCCTCTTCCCGCAGAACCCTAGGGATTCAAGGAGGAGACTTAAAAAAAAAAAGAAGTCTCCCAACCGTGTTTTTTTAGACTGCTGACAGGCTGTTCTGTGGCTATTAAATCCATTTCTCACTGTCAGTGGTGCAACAGCAGCTTAGATTTGAATGAGCAGATGCGTTGTGCTCCTGCTGCAGTGGGACCTGTAGGTTTGGTGGCAATAGACTCCCTTGCTGTAGTGTCACAGATGATGTATAGTGGGATTGTTTTGTAATGGAATGTTGAGATTTTATATTATTGAAATTGAAAACCCATCCAGAAGTGCGTCCTGCTTAATTGAGGTGGGATGCCATGGTGCCATTGCAATATGGCTGCACTGATGACATATTTTGCAAAATCAGCGCAAATTGAAAAGAAATAAGTCAGTGTGCAAAATTCACTTATGACGGGGAATCTGTGAAGTGTTCGTAGTCTCTGTATTTACACTGAGACAGCGACACTGAAAGATATTTTGACGCAAGTCTTCAATAACCCCCGTCCCACACGCACACTTTTCTCTGTGAAAGTGCATTGAGCATAGTCCAATAATTGTGCACAACAAATTACTTTCGCTCTGGTGTTTCCTATGAATGTAAATGATTTAATACATCTAAAGAAGTTTTTGCTGGGAAATTAGTTCCTCGCTGCATTTATGACCTCATCCTGATATTGATGAATGTGCATAAACCTCAGGTTACAGGACCGGTGCTCTGACAAGCAACAGAAAGCAATCAAGGTAAACACAGACACGCATGAGGGTTCATGCGTGTCTGTGAGGAAAAGCAAATTCAAACACAGTACTAACACTGATTTTCAAAGGAAAAGAGAAGAGTTAAGTAAGGACCTCTAGATCAAAATGATTGCCATGAACTTTATCTTGACTTTTATTTGAGAAACAAATTACTCTGTCATCCGGAACACACCATCTATAACTCTACGTCCTTTTTTTTTTTTTTTTTTACCATAAACATTTATTCTGGCTTTGGCGCCCTTGGTGCTCGAAGATAAATAAGGGGAATTAATTTGTGTCAAGATGACGGGAAAGCGCTGCTGTGTTTGGCAGGAAAGAAACAGAGCGGAGCGTGTTATTAATGGTTCGATGGGAGGACTGCAAGGACCACAGTCACTCAGAAAGAGGTCAGCAGAGGAAGGTGGACTGTGACAGAAACTGAGTGTTAACGGGAGCAGGCCCAGGGGAAACATGGTGGCCTAGAGGTTAGCGAGGGAGGAGAATTTTGGGGGATTCGAGTATCATGTTTGGATCAGGACAGTCGGTGGGCCTCTTGGATTCTTTGCTGCTTGTTGTGGTCATGCCTTCCCGTTGAAACGGACAGATAGCTGAGGAGCTAAGGCAGGATTGGTGAAACCTCCCATGGATTAATAACATGAAGACATTAGTAGAGTGGCTAACTGGCCACTGGAGAAGGGTCCTCTTCCAAACAATGAACCACCACTTATGAGCTCTTTTTGTTTTAGTTCCTGACGTCAGCAGCCTTGCACAGATCCTGAGTGTGTAATGGTGGTGTATCATAAATAAAAACAGGCCTTTCCTGCTGACTTGGTACCTGTGTTTTGTGGGGGGAGCAAGTTGATCTGCAATGACCTGACCACCTAGAGAGGAAACACAAGTGCTTAGCGCAGATATTTCTCTAGACACGGGTCCATGGAGGGAATATATGCATCTGTAATGGCTGCAGTCTCAAAAAAGGCGGGGTGGGAGGAATTTTCGCTTAAATGTCAGCCAGTGGTAATGGAGATACATAAGCTCTGCTTCTTGAAGTGATACATTGTGATTGTTATGGATTGAAACGCTAATTGGCAAATGGAGAGACCATGTCCCATCATTTATCACTACTTAGTGTAAACGAGGATTTATAATTAGGACAAATGTATTGGTCAATTCAGTTGAGAGAGAGATTTTCGTTTGCCTCACTCGCTCAATATTCTATTGAGTTTTGTGTGAATTTGCCACTTGTTGCTGTTTAAAGAATGTATACAGTCTATGCAAGTATCTTAGTAACCAGTAAATGCGATCATTTCTCCTTTAACAATGCTGAGCAACAATGGGCGAGCAATGCACTGAAAGATGCATTTCCAGATTTGCTGCCCACACGCTTGCAGGACAGATGTGCACATCTATGCCAACCAGTCCGTCGACAGCGTGATGATACAGGGAAATGAGTCACTCTGGACTCTCACTGGTAGTGTCTTCCCTGTCTTCCACTACTCTGTTGTCCTCCACTGTCATGATTTCGCAGCATCTTGGCATTTTCTCTCTTTGTGGAGATGCTCTTAATATGGTTGTGAGGGTGCGCATGGTGGCAATGCAGCTCAAGTGAGAGTCCATCATGCTTCTTCTCCCCTCTTTCTTCAGTGATGTATATCTGGCCCTGCAGCTAGGTTGCAGGGCCGGCACACTAGCAAGGATACGGACGCACGAGGCTACAAAGGCTACGGTAGCGCTAGCGAGGTTATGAAGGCAGCCCTCTGAACCAGTCGTCCCCAACCCCCGGGCTGCAGACCGGTACTGGTCCATAGGTCAATTGGTGCTGCACATAAAGGAATAGATACAGAACTTAAATTTCCGTTTTATTTATGATCTGATTCTGAACGATATTTAATTTTGGGAGGTGACAGGATCATTGCCTCGGTCACACGTCATTTCATATCTGCCTCTGATACTGAACCTTGGTACGGAACTGCTGTGTGCGATAGCCTCTAGCTTTCCAAGCTAGCACGTTGAGCGGTAATAAGCTGCCTGGGTATTTACACACACACACACATTGAAACAGTGATGGATGTTTTTTTTAGCCTGGGAGCTGGCACTTAATTTCCCTCCGAACTATCCACAACTGAACGGGCAATAACAAGGACCCTTTTCCATGAGAACATGCATCTTGGACGGCTAAGTCTGCCGTGCTGCGACACTTCTCAGCTGGAGAATCACACACATCTCATCCTGGGGAACCACAGCAACAGCAACCGCCCACGTCGCTTGCGCTAACTATCTGCAACCCTTGGCCAGTCGTTGAAAATATCCTCTGATATGAAACCGGTCCGTGGCGCAATGAAGGTTGGGGAGCACTGTTGGAGACCTTGGGTTGGCACAAGTTACATTCTAAAATAATTTCAGCTTTTTTTTTCATCAGTTGAACCTGCTGGACATTAAAAACAAAGCTGAAGAGATGAAGAGACAATATACACCTTACAGTCCGTCTTGATCCTGCCTGTGATTGTTAGAGTGCAACATCTGGAAATGCAGTGAGATTTTTTTTTAACTCCAAGTGACTTATTGCAGAGAAGGAGGAGTAGAGAGCTCAAAGCTCAGTGCTTCATCATAGACCTTATTAATGTGATTGTAGTACAATACAACATTCTGAAAACATTTGGAAAGTACAGAGCAGGATTCAGTCTTAATCCTGGAGAGAGTTGGGCCACTGTGTAAATGTAAATGAACAACAGGCAATGATTTGAAACCTCATACACCTACATTTCATTCTTGATACGTAGGGACACACATCAGAAGCAACATATCAGACGCTGAACCTGAGACGTTTCACAGAAAATATCCGCTTATTTGGCATTTCATAACCACATTATGTATGTATGCATTCTGTTTTTGAGAAATAGCAACCTGTCACACAAAATGACTTTCACTCACTGGGTTTATGGAGGCATTTCAAACCAATACAAAATAAGGTTTGATACCTTGTTATTGCACTATTCACCACTGTACCACACACAAAAAAAAACTGAGAAAGCATCCTCTTAATCATCAGAGTGACCTGTCATATCATTTCATCATATAGATATTAGGCATGCCCAGCTGCAGTGTTACTGCCACCAGGCTACTTCTTCTCACTTGCACCTTTAATGTGATGAACAGTCTGATGTTTGGCTCATGGCAGATTTCAAGAAAGTGAAAGGAATTCAGCACCTCATGAAAATGTACGTCACAATTCACAGCTTTGATGCAAATTGCAGGGTAGATTGCACAAAGGTAAATGACTGTGACTGTGTGTTTGTCCGTGGAAGATGATCTGACAAGAAGCACAGTTTACATAGCCACGAATGCAAGGGTCTTGACAAACATGTGATTATTCCTCAGTAATTAGCTTGTTGGCATCCCTGTGGTAAAAGCAGGGGTGGTAATTACGAGGAGGAGGTCTTGGGATTGCTGTCTGCTTTTTTCTTTTTTTTTCTCTCTCCTTTCCGGAGACACAACTCACAAAGGGACGAGACAGGAACAGGGTGGCATGTGGGGAGAAGGTGGCATGTGTTGAACGTGTTTTTGTTGTCATTTCAGACAAAACTGCTCGATAATTGGGCTTTGTGAAGGGGACATGGGAGCACAGGGATGAGGATGAGGTGCTCTGGTGAAAAACAACATCACAGCGTTGTTTATTATTACCTTGTCTGTTTGTCTTTCCTGAATCAACATGGCTTTCTCTGTTTCCACGCATTGCAATGTCTTAATCTGCGACTGATCCATTGAAATTTTGTATATGCGCTCCAGCAGACTTCATATGGATGTTTACAGGAGCTTATTACACGTTACTTGTCACATTTTACTCTAGTGTCACACTTACATTCTCTTAAAGATATAGCAGTACTTTGCTGTGTGCTTATGCAGCCTGTTGTATGACTTAGAGGGCTAGAGGGCTGTTCAGGGCAGGTGAGGATCAATCACACCCTCCGATAGAGTTGGTTAGACTACAAGGCCACCGTTGGACCCCAAAGACCCAAATTGCTGCAGTTGCTTGGCAACAGATGCTGTAATTAGTCTTGAGATGTAGGTCTTCAAGTCAGATGGCTCATCTTCACTGCTAGGTCAGAATGCTATTGAGGCACAGCCACGCCTACACTGTCTGTGCGGGTACAAGCTAATTCATATGGTAGCACAAAGCACATCACCCACAAACATGGTATTTGTTTTGACATTTGTCTCTGGACCTTTTTCCATGAACATTTTCGTCATGGACTGCATGTTATTCTATTTTCCAATCAGTATCAGCCACACAACAGCCTTCACAACATGGATACTGAAAGATGTTGAATCAATATATGGAACTCAGTCACGTGATAGTGTTCTATGGTTTTAACAATTGCTCGCAAGCCACTCAAAAGTAAAACTGTACTGTTCAGTCAAACAGTGTGGCAGTAACTTCAGTTAAAGTGTTACATCCACTTTCTAAGATGATACTGTGTGGTCCTCATGAAGCCATATTGAAATACAAGTGTTAAACAATCATACATATTACCAAACTGAACTATCACTCTTGGGGTAAAACATGACAAATGAGGCACTGAGGATGCTAAAGGCCAATTTTGGCAGACTGCAAGTGAATCACCCACCACCACCGTGGCTGAGAGGGCAAATGGGAGCTTAAATAAAGACAGATCGTGCCGGCCATATTGCGGTGAAATTGCATTTACTGAGGGGAGGGGAGGAAGTGGAAAGTAAGAGTTCATACTCCAGGGAAAGGCTTGTATAAATAAATCATAAAGATTCCACATGAGAGCGACAGATCGGGAGAAACTGATCAGCAGAATGAACCAAGACTGATAAGGTGAATGATAAGGTGAACTGAAGAGATAATGAGATGGAAATGCAAACAAGATGCATGTTAGAAGCACAATCTACAATCAGATTATTTCTCGTGCAAAACACAAAGCGAGTCACATGCCATTCTTTTTGGCAGTCATTGTTCTGGGTTCAGATCATAGAATAAAAGCCACATTTTTGTTGAAACCTCTCAACCCACATGCACACACAGCAATTGATGCAAGCCACCGTCTGCAGGTCTTTCAACACTGATGGGGGTTGAGGGTTGGAGGGGCATTTGGAGAGGATAGGTGACATTGGAAGTGATTTATTTGGCGGTGAAGGTCAATCAGGGTAGAAATAATTACTGTACAGCAAGACATTCATCCCTCAGTTGAAACCTTTTTACACTGTCATGTTCACGCCACGCAAGAACGCATACACATGGAAATGCAGACACAATCTGACGAAAGCAAGTACTGTGAAAAAAATGGTTTTGTGTTCAGTCATGTAAAGCTATAATGTATGAATGTGTATATGATTTTTTTCTTTCCCTAATATTCCTGAAGTAAAAAAAAAAAAGAAAGGCATTGTAAGTGTTGATGTGTATGAGCCCGAACAATTTCTGCATATCACACACAAAGCATTTAGTAGAATTATTGGCGTTGTTGTTCCTGCTATCACTCTCAACAAGCCAATCAGCAAAATGAGGCCAAAGCAAATCCCTGCGGTGTGAAATGAAGCAAAGGCAAAGGTGAGCGGAAGAAAACACGGGGAAAAACAGGAACCAGAATAAGCCCGGGAGGGAGCAACGAAGGAACAGTGCAGATTATTGTCCGACCAGAATTTCATATAAGAATCATTATATCAGGTGGAATGGTTTTCCTTTGGGTGGGATCATTATCTCGATCCAAACGTTTTCATTTCCGAGTGCAGGTTATCCCTCCAGCCCTCTTTGCTCATCGCCTTGACAAAGGTGACTTCATTAGCAGTGAGGCAGCACAGTCCAAACTGAGGACAGTGTTATTTACATTTTAGTATGGTATGCCTAGAAAATGATTCCTTCTTGCAACTGACTTTCTGAGTGGCAACACATTTCCTCCAAATGTATTAGCTGTAGTGCTATGTGCACTGGGATAAATGCAAAATATCAAATATGTATAATTTTCCATAATGTGCTTTTTTTAGTCCGTTGATCTGTTGATCCAGGAAATTTAAGGGTGATGTGCTTAATGCCCACTCCAGCTCAGTGATGACAATCAAAGGGTCAAGTGTTTGACTAAACAATCGGAAGGTAGCACTGCCGATCTACTGTATCTATCTATCTATCTATCTATCTATCTATCTATCTATCTATCTATCTATCTATCCATCCATCCATCCATCCATCCATCCATCCATCCATCCATCCATCCATCCATCCATCCATCCATCCATCCATCAATCCATCCACCCATCCATCCTTCCACTGGAATGTTGATGTTGAGCTACCATGTGGGGTACTTAGATATTTACCTTTTGAAATGTTTGTGCGATAATGTAGAATGTTTGTTTTCAAATAACTGTACTGTTTTCAAAACAGTTTCTTTTATAGCTATTTCGACAAAGTAGTCCAACATGACCAGCCTACTCCCACTATTGCATATCACGGCCATTTCTGAGTTTTGACTTAAAATATTCCTAGTTTATCGAACTTGAACCTGGATCATAACAGGAGCAGCATTCTTGTCCAAGTAGATCAACGTCATTTCTACTGCACTCAGAGATTTTGGATTTTGTTCTGTGCCGAGCTGAGACTTCTACGTTCCCTATAGCAAACAGTGATATCAGCACACATGCAACTGTCTCACCAAACTTGCATAGCTATAGAGTGATTGTTAAGAAGCCTTCCCTGTAGGGCACAATGCTGTGTAAGTATCATTTACTTTTTTTTTCTCTCTTTTTGTTTCTGTCATTGATGTTTCCTCGGTTGGTTATAACTCATGACCTGCGACACATAAAACCTGGACAGTGTAACAGGAGGTCAATCCTGGTACGATAAATCTACAGACCTACCATTGGCATCCTCAGAAACATCCACAATAAAAAAGACATCAGTAATAAAGCACCCTCGTGGAGCCAAAACGTTATTCTTCACTTGTATTTAAACTGTCATTCTTTGGTCTCCAGCACTATGCATTAAGAAATCACTCTCCCCATAATTGTTTTCTACTCACTGGCAATCACGTTGAGTACTCCATTTGCATTGACATGGGTTGAATTTTTAAATTTCCCTTCATGCTGTCCATAATATCAACAGGGCATATTAACAATAATAACACAATCCTTTTGATCTTATCGCAGAAATCCTGAATTATTTCATGGTATTGGCAACTTTAGCAGTATACCAGCCCTTCCTGTGACCTTTTCATCAACGTGGCACTGACAGGAATAGAATGAACGTGATCTATTTCTATCTCTGTTAAGAGATTAAACAGATTTCTTAAAACGTCTGCAAGCAAAAGGCCCCCATCTGACGTGGACACTGTGACCCACATCTCTTTGGAAGTGTTGGTGCATCCCACTGGGGAGCTCTGACATTTCCCGATGTGTTCCGTTTACTCCATTTTTTCTCTCTCCCCCGCTCTCTAAGTCGCACTGCCGACAGTTCTGCTGCCTCGTTATTTTAGAGCTGTGCGGGACCCTTCCGGCGTCCTGTCTCCAATGTTTCAAAAGCCTGCTTTCTGACAGCACATCCACTAGTGATGTATTTGGGAATTGCCATCTCATATGTAACAGTGACAATAAGGTCGCTATACAGAACAGATTTATGACTCTCAAACCCTAATCGGGAGTGACCCAGGCTGCCACGTATGCCATTGAGCAGCTCATCACCAGCTTTTACAACCTAAGATCTCATTGAGAATTTTACGATTTCATTTATACCCTATATCTCTCTCCGGTCATTGACCTGCCATTAATGAACATGTAACAGTCACAAATGGCTTTCATGTATCACTGTGAACACACAGAGACAAATGTTGATGGGATTGCAAGGACGCAATGGAATCATGCCAAACTCTCCATTTTGAAATGTGCTTATCTCAGTGTTGCTAAGGAAAAGTCAGGAAATAAACCACAATATCAGGATTTCTATTGTGAATGTGATTCCATGCTTAGCATTGCATTGTATTACAGAAAATGCAACTTACAGAGTACATGCTTTTACTTCTCATTTCCTCAAAAAAGAGACAGCTTGCCACAACAACCCAACTAAAATATTACTTCATTTCTGGTTTCTATCATGCAATCAGTAATAAAGACTCCATTTCAGTGGAACGGGTCGGTAGATAGGTATTTAATTGATCCATGGATCGATTGATCCCGGAGATTTCAAAAAACAGGACCCTATCTGCAGAAAATAACTTGTGCCTCCTCCATATGCAACTTGTGTCGTGATTTACATATCCAACTGCAGTTCTCGTCCTAGTTAGTGAGCTTTGGCTGCAAGCGTTGCACAGGCATTACAACATTGTTGCGTTTAAATCAAACGTATGGAGCATTTTAATACTGCATGGAAAAAATAGTCCCTTGGCATCATAGAGAGCCATGGGTAGTTTGTAGATGTCTTTAATCTATTAAATCTACATTGCTTTACACTGGTGAACATGTTTCCTGGAGGGTTTTCTTCTGCTGCCTTTCTTCTTCTTTTCCACTGAAGTCGCATGCTTTCTGAGTTAGCGTTCTCTTTTTAATCCATGTAACAAATGACATACAACAAGTCATGGAGAGGGAGGGAGAGAGACAGGGGGGGTGGAGAAAACAAGGTTTCCACCATGTAGCCAGAATGAGGGAATACAGGATTCTGTCCTGATTGGCTGCGCTGTTTGTTTCCTCTGATCCCTGTTGTCTCTTCCTCCCTGTTGAATTGCCTGCGGTAGCAAAGGCACCGGTGTGGATCCCATTCCGTGCTGCTCCCCTGAGGTGGTTGGTCTAATGAGCTACATATCTACTCTGAAGTTAGTGCTTTTACCTTGAGATGGGATTCATCCTGTTCAAGATACAGCATGGGCCTGAGGCTGTGCTGAATTTCTAATGAGCAGTGCTGTTACATAAAACCATAAAAGCAGAGTTACAATGTCGACTGTTAGACATTGTCATGATTTCGGGCCGGTGTGGTTCTGTCAGATTAGAAGGAAGTTCGTTAAAATGAGCATCTGATCAGCATGCTAAACATTCTTGCACCTTGGATATCTATTGATAACCCCTGCACGTGGACGGCTTTGGATGGCTGATGAATCTGATCAAATAAACTCAAAAGCCGCTATGGTATCACCTCACAAGCACATATATCTTACCATAGATACAAATATATGGATTTATGCTCAGGAATATAAATTTGAGTGATTGAGGCCAAGTCTGACAAGTCACAATAGAGAGAGCAACACAATTACAAATCACTGTCTCAGCACATGACTAAAACTGTATTGTATGCAAGTTGAGTTGTTGCTGTGTTATGGTGTTATAAAAGCATGCCAAGAGAGTTAGTTCATTTATATTGTTGGGTGCCTTCTACAAACATTTATACATACATACATACACTATATAATGTATAGTATGTGTTATACAAATGTTATATTGTATACGTCATATTCTGAATAACATGTTCATATGAAGGCATAAAATTAGGTCAAAAGAAGTACTCCACAGAAAATATAAAATCTTAGTCATCTGTAGCCTTAGAGTAGTTGACAGTGTTGAATTTTTCGTTGAAAATAATTCGTTGAAAAAGCCAATTGCCAGTAAAGCATTGCCAGGAGAATGTCTACAATAAAAGTGCAGATTTAGTTTCTCACCTTTTAACGTGAGAACTCTGTAACCGGAACTACCAACTGCAAAATCAACCCGTTTTATTGTGGCATATTGCCAAATCTCATTTTTGTTATCATCTTGATAAGTTGAGCTCTGTGCTGCAATTGAGTCAGGCCTTTTTATCAGAGCTGTGTCATAAGATTCCACAGAGTGCCTACCAGCTATTATGCACACCTGGGTTTTGGTCCAGAATAAGGAGCTGCACACGCCAACAAGAGCCAAAGTGCTACCTCCTATCGAGTCAGCCAGGAGAGGACAGCGACCAGTGCTCTGAGGATTTGAGTGCGACTGCAAAGCAATTGTACAAAGCGTTTTGCCCCCTATGGCCTTGCCTTTGTTTTGTTTTTTTTTAATTTTGGGCTTACATAGCTTTTGTGCCGAGGCAGAAAGTAAATCAGAATAGTATGATTTACATTTACTCAATGCTTTTTTAAAAAGCCATCATGCAGTAGTTCTCCAGGCATAATTCAAGTATCTAAATATAGGGTGACGTGCTAAGACCAGTTTTTAACAGTGGCAGGTGCATTGCAAGAAGAGAAGAAAACAACCTTGATGATTGCCCTCCTACATGCAAATTCATTATTTGTAGCAACTGTGTACTTATTGCTAATTCAGTCACCCACCATGGATCATACCCAGTTGTGATAATGTAATGAAGCAACGTAGCTTAATTTTGAAATGCAAATACTTCAGATGGAGTCATAATGTGTGGCTGGCCAACCATGGCGGTTAAACCAAATTGAACATTGATGCTGTAGCTGCATGACCTTTTTTCTTATTTCATATGTATTCAGAAGCTGATTTTGGTGGATAGTTTTAGATGGGACTCACAATTAGGTCGACCAACTTTTGCCTGGCTCAGAGGAGACAGGTTCATTTATTGCAAGGCATCCCTGAAGTGACATTTGTCTAAATCTGACTCATCCTGTTGTCAGACCACTGGCACAATAGTTTGACTAAAATTATATGAAGCGCCCGAAATGGCTCATTTCTTCCCTCGTTTTTCACATAGCTTGAAATGATGCAATGTTGTGACATCTGTAGGCATAATTGGACTCTCTACTGTTTAGTCTTTGGAGCAATAAATCAGAAATATATTTACTAAGCGTAGATATAATGATTTGATGTATTTCCTATGTATCATGAAGAAACCAGATCAGAAATTCTGTCACTGTCCCTTTTCTCCTTTATTTTTATATATTCATCATTTATATTTTTTGTGGTTGAAATAGTATTGGCACCATCTTTACCATGACCATCTGGCATAGATCATCTTGGAATGCAGTGGAATGACTGCATAGATTACTTATTTTTATGATTATTTGTGGTATTCAGTTTACTTCCGATGCTCTCCCAGTACATCTGGACTGCAAGAAAGGAACCTGCACAGTTATGGGAAGTCGACCAGCAAAGCAATAATCTCCTCATGAATAATGAATCCATTTGATGGTCATAGTATCGGTGTGTGTACACTGACTGGAAATGTAAAGTGAAATAGACAAGATGCAGTGTACCTAATTTCCAGCCTGGATCACACGTCACCCAGTTTAGAGCACATGTTATTTAGGTGTGCGCTGTTCCTGTTTGTCAAATTTTTGTGAAGACAGTGTCGTATAATTCCACTTGCCCAAGTGTTTGCAAAGGTATTGATATGTATGAAAGACATATATGAATTCTCACCATGAAATCCTGCTGATTGTTACTTCATAGTAATGAAATCCGATTACATGAAGTTAGCACCTGTAGCATTACATATGTATCATGCCACCATCAGTCTGAAGGAATCATCCTGAAGAAGTTATGGGGTGTGAGAAGTAATAACAGTAGAAATCTATACTATCTATAATATACTCTCACTCTCCATTCTTCCCCTTCCTTTCCTGACACAACACTGTTCTCAGCCTGCCTTACGCACCCTGCTCTGAATAAAACATACCACCTCCTCTCTAGCCTGAGAGCGAGTGGAGGTGCGACAAAGGACAATGACAGCAGCAACTGGGGTCACTTTGGAGGCTTTATGCTTGTGACCCGCAGAACACAGCACATGGAGTACACCGAGGTGCTCCAACATCAGTAAATCTGTCCCTTTTTTCTTTTGGACTTATGGCAATTGGCTCAAAGGATGCGTGACCAACCCCCAAACAACTAGACTTTCAGCTACTGATCGATCCGAGATGTTGACAGACAGCAGCGTTTGATTCAGCTCCTGTTATCTGTAACATAGCCGAAGCTCTCAATGGGCTGACAAGATTAGAATGCATTACTGTCAGAATGCAGGGTACCCTGGGGCTGCACTGCGCTTGTTGAGTGTTAATGACTCAGACGATTGCTCACCAGTGTAGCACTATGTGCTTACAATCCAGCTGGTCCCTGGAATTGCAATCAGTGGTGCTTGTTGCAACAAACCTCATTGATCGAACTCCAGCCATTAAAAAAAGAAAAACAAGCAAAATGTGTGCCCTGTTTGACAAACCATTCTTTGGTGGCAGGGTTAAGGAGCACACAACTTCAAATGCTAACGCAGTGTCATGAGAAAGACGGGAGATACAGGTTGGTACTGTAGCCAGGATGGCAGATTTTTGTGGCCTTTATTGGCCACGGGGAAAAAAGAACAAACAGACAATTCTGCACCTTCTGAGAGGAAGGAGGCAATGGAGACAGACATAGGGGAAAAGAAGTGAAAATGGCTGGGACACACCCCAAGAAAGTCTGTAACCAGCATCGCTTGGCAGGCAGAGGAAGCAAGGAAGAGCTCCAAGACTGGAAGGCAGCAAGTGCAGAGAAGCGCCCTTGACCAGAGCAGTCAGGTCTATGCTGCTATGTTTATGGTCTATGCGCCATCTAGGGCAGAAAAAATCAATGTGTGGCAATGTGTGGTGGATAGTGATCATAGAAACAACACACTTGAGTTTGAATGGCTTAATGGAAGATACATATACAGTGTTTTCATACACACAACTTAACGATGCGTAGTGGAAGTGCACTCAGCAGCTGACAGGAGTCACACTTTCGCTAGTGTAGAAATATCACCGTTAAGTCACACAGTGTTTATTTACATCACAAAAGACACCAGCAGTCTGCATCATTGAAGTCTATGAATCATCACTCAACCCTATTAACATTGTGACAGAAAAGTCAGTGTTGAGTCACGTCAGTTGTGACTCAGCAGCTACGATTTTGGACTGTCTCATTTGTATGACTGTATCACAAGAACTTAATTCACGTCTGCTGTTTGGAAACCTCCCTGCAGCAACATTAAGCAAAAAATTATTCTTCATCATGTTCTTCTATCTGCCTCCTCTACCTATCTCTATCCTGTATCTCTAACTGTAACACCCACTGCCATCATGTCTTACAAGACTAACACTTTTAAGTTTTAACTCCTATGTCTGTCCACTGTTTCACTCATTCATACACACGTACTTCTTGCTCCTGCTGAATCTCATTCCTCTGCCCATCAGTGCAAACCTCCACCTCTCCAACAGGTTCTCTTTCACCTGTCTTCCACACTCACCACAGATAACAATATCGTCTGTAAACATCATTGTCCATGGGGACTTCTGCCAAAAGTCATCTGTCAATCTGTCCATCACCACTGTAAACAAGAAGGAGCTCAGGGCTGATCCCTGATGTAGCCCTTCTCCAACTTTGAACCCATCTGTCACTCGGGCCGCACATCTCACCACTCTGGACTTCCTCATACAGTGCCACAGTTCCTCCCTTGGTACCCTGTCATATGCTTTCTGTAGGTCCACAAACATACAGGACAACTCCTTCTGACCTTCTCGGTTCTTCTCTATCACCACTCAGTGAGAAAATGGCATCAGTGGTACTTTTCCTGGCATAAAGCCATACTGCTGCTCACTAATCATAACCTCCCTCTTCAACCTTGCTTCAACAACTCACTCCCATATTTTCATGCTGTGGCTCATCAGTTTTATGCTACAGTTGTGACAATTCTGTTCATCACTTTTGTTGTTTAAGATTGGCACAAATGCAGTCCTCCTCCATTCAGACATCCTCCTGCCCCCCAGGATTGTGTTCTTGTCAGAAATTGAAATTCATAGAAATCCTCGTCCCCAGACATCTCCATACCTCCACAGGTGTACCATCTATGCACCTCCCTAACCCTGATTCATTTCATTGTACAGTAACTGTTCCTTCACCTGTCCTCCTCTCCATCTCATTCTCCACATTCATTGGATCCTCAAACTTCTTCTTCAATTTTCTTAGCACACTCTGTTCATTCACAGACCTGTTGCCCATCTCTTCCAGCTTTGTCTCTCTGCTTAGCTTATCTTAGCGTAGCCCTCTCTCCCTCTGAATCTGAGTCTTTGAGTCTCTGAATCTCTGAATCTCCTTCTCCACGATCCAGCCTCTCGTGTAACTCAAAAGAAACATCAAGTTTCTTTCTTGAAGTCAATCAAACACAACCTTCACCATCTTCACAGGTTCTGGACCAACACAAGGGCTACACAACACAAGGGAGCGTTTTGGGGCTGGTAAACATGATGCAAAAATATATCTCATCCTTTTTACGTTTATGTATCTTACCCATACCATCATACTGTCATCACAAGTGGAGTGTGTGCCAGGCATCTAAGGGGACTCCTGGTACATGCTTTCACAATGATGTGTGTCTGAGATAGGTGAATATCATCGACTGTGGAGAAATCTGTCAGAAGGTGGCTGCTAGGTCCTCAAGGAACATAAGATGGGAGATTGCATTACTGCTTAGGTCGTTAATAAGCCCCCCTGGGAATATTAATATCCACTTAATTGTATGTGCCCAGGGTTGCTTCTCTAAAAGCAACAAGATGAGAAAGTCATAAACACTGCTGCTCATATGGAGGCAACACAATTCCCTTTAGAAACTTCTTAGAATCCCGTATGATTCATGATTATGACTATGACTGAAAGCATGTCGCTTGTTGGCTGTTAAAGTAACTCACATAGACCATGGGCTTTGTATAAAAAAGAAAAGAGAAGAAAAAACAACTTCCCTCGGTGCATGCCAATCATCAATCTGTTGGCTTTGGCGGTTTGTCTTCTAACATTTTTTAGGCTGCACAATAAGACATATAAAGGTAAGGAAATAGAGAAGAAAAAGAAATTTTCAGTTTCATTATTCGGGCAATGACAAAGGTGCACTGACATATTCAAGGAAGCACTGTTTACTGTGTGGGGAACAAAGTATCTTTTCTATCTGTATGCAAGACAAGATCAAGGGAAGGGGAAGGGGAGTGGCATGCAGAGCGGCATGCACTGCGGGGTAACAGGGCGATATTATTTATGAAGATGTCGCCGAGGAGACTCGGGCACAGTGTGTCAGTCACATTTATGCAAGCAGCCAAACTGTCACTCGGCATCATTTACTGCGTTGTGCTCCTCTCCCTGCATACCACCTTTGAGTGTCTGCTGAGGGGTAGAGAGCACTGTGTCGCAAAAGCTCTTTTCATCTAAGTACAAGAAAATATTGGACCAGAAAAATCAAACCTTGACTTTGGTTACCTTAAACTATGCAGATCAACGGTAATTTAAATTCAATGCTGTCATAAACCATTGGAAAACACGTTTTGTGTCCCTGAAAGATTTCAAATTTAAATAACAGATTCTGAAATTACATCATTCATTTTCAAGTCTCTTTATTGGTGATCACAACATCCCTTGAAGGGTTTTCATTGTCATTTGCAACATGCATATGGTGTGCTACAACAAAATTCTGATAATCCACTAAGTGTGGCATGGAATCAGTGGAAACAGTACGGCTTTGATCCTACCACAGTTTTCAAAATGCTGGCAGGTTTTCAAGTTCATCTGCTGTAATCGATGATTATGCAACCCATTGCTCTGACAGGATTATGGGAAATTCTACAAATGAAAAATGAATGTGATCAGTGGTAATGTAACAGCATGATGACAACAGTGATGAACAGAAAATGTTACTTCCTGGAAAATGTTTCAAGTACAACTTAACATTCTTCTTCAATATCCCTCCATTGCAGATGGATTTATCTCTGTTTTGTATCTTATTCAGAGAACCTGTTTCTTGTGTCTTCTTTTGTTTCGAGGAGTATTGTTATAGTTTTACTGCCAGTGCTCTGACTTGTAGTCAAAAAGTCAAATGGTGATATGCAATTCATCTCTCAGTGGAGCACCATCTCATCTTGAATATGGCTGTACTATCCAGAATATCCCAAACCATCATCATTGATGATGTTGGGAAGTAATCATACTGGGAGGTAACCTGAACAGCAAATGCATCGGTGTGATACATATGGGTTCATATTTTAATCATCTGCTTAATTCCTGAATTAATACCAAAATTCTTGATCCACCTTAATGAATATGCGCAACACTTACCAAACATACCCCTGTAGAATAGACACATCTGCAGTGATGTGCCAAGGCATCAGTGGGCGATTCTGTCACTCATCATACACCTTTACCTGGTGTACCTGACCGAGTTGGGTATGATCATTCCCCGACTTGTGTCTAGGCTGCTTGTGTGGTCCATGGGTCCTTCATGTTGACCCACAGCTGCCTGATGTCTTAAATGGCTGTCTTGATGTTCGGTCCTCTAACATGCGGCAGCTTAGCCCTGCGCAAGAAATTACAAGTAAACCCAGAGCATCTGACCTGGATTGAGGAGCAACAGGTCGCTCAGCTTTGCTTTGATATTCCTCTACCCTCATATCCTCTTCCCACCTCACCCCTCCCAAACGTCTCTGTTTGGCAGTCTTGCTGAGGTACAATCAATTACAACCCAATCACATGCCTTGATGATTCTGATGCAAGGGCCACGTTAGGCCTAAGTGATGGTACAGTTATGGTTTTGGAAACTCTGAGCAGCTTCACCCAGGTGAACTTTCAGTTGCCAGTTAGGGGTTGTTGATAGAATCTACCCAATGCATTTGTACATTGCTCTTGGTTCTTGAAAAAAGCAATGGATTGCTTTGCTGATTTTAGTTGCCTATTGGGTACAATCTCTGTACCGCGAACTACAGTGTAACACATTGCACCTGGTCGTAACAGTTATGGGGATTCTCAAGAGGGACTGTCTTTTCTGGGGTTCTGTTAGTCTACCACAAAAGATTGTAATCTGCCATGGGAGGATGTCTCATAACAGCCTGGATTGGGAGTATAATCCACTATTGCGTAACTCACTATGCTTCTAACCCCAAGATGTCCCAGACCATTGCCTACTTGTTTTGATTCCCAGACCCTTTTCTGGAGTATTGCAACCACCCAGATGTTTTGTGCGTCTTCTATATTTACAAGGAATTTGTCTTTATGCAGGTGGTGTTTCATAATACCACAGGATATTCTTAGTGTTGCAAACAATTTGTCTGTGATTGCAGCAAGAGAACTTCTCTAAAGAAGATACAGAAATTGTCAGCTACCTTGCCCCCTGACAGGTAATCCTGCTGGGAGGTTGCTGCACCTCTGACCTGGTGATTGGGCCTCATTTCAGATTTGCTGACCTCACAAGCATATTTGTGGCCAAGGAGAATATGATCATAATGGTGTCTGTACTGATCACACCACTTAATTTTTTTTTTTCCAAATGAGGAAATGTAGATTCAGCAGATCTAAGAGTGACTATTAGACTGGGGTGGATGTAATAATTCAGGATGGGACTTGAGTTCAGGTGGAACATGATGCCAGACAATATTCTGGACGTGTTCTATTAGCCCAGGGGTGTCCAAACTTGAACACGGGCCAGATTTCATGAGGTGAAAATGCCTGCAGGCCAAGGCTTGTTGGGTGTGAGTGCCTTTTCTTTGCACCATTGTTGGGCTGGGGGTTTGGTGTTGGAGAGGAGGTCCTTATGCTGTCGTCAGCGTGGGGGATGAGTGCTGGTCTTTATGCTGTTGTTCATATGTTGTCAGCTGGGGGCGGCGGTGAAGGACGCATTGCCCCGAGTGGGGCTCTGCAGGCCATATGACATTGGGTCTGGCCCGTGAACCGTACTGTGGACATCCCTTTATTGTCTGAAGACCTCTTCAGTTGGCCAGGTATGACACACCGCGTAAGGCTTGGTTCTGAACTGATTGTGGCTGCTTTGACCACCTCCTGCATCTTGGTCATCAAATTGTCATCAAATGGCAGTTGACCCTGACGAGAAGAGAACTTTGCCGCACAGTTCTAACAGTTCTCTTGCCACGCATGCTTCCGCTGCCCTCTTACAACAAGCAGCTCCTCCTGCAGCTGAATATTTGGCCTCTTTGCGAATCCCCCTGCTCCGTTGAATTCTGCTGTAACTTGCTAAACTTCTTCACTGCAACCCTTATTATAATGAGACTCATTACTCCGGCCGGTGGTTGTTTTAAGAATTTGAACAGCATCCTCGTTGAGCCAGGTGCCAGCCGGATGCTTTCTCCAGTGATCTTCACAGCACTTGTAGGGTTAACCGAGATTACGGCAGCAATTAGCCTCGGTCTACTTAAATATTAGATATCAGCAATAGCTGGTTAAAGATACAATATTTTCACTATAAGAATTTTTTCATTGCTCCGCACAAGGGAGTTATTTTCATTTTATACAGTACATATGGACTGCACACTTACAGTGACATCATTTACTTTTATAACTCTTCCTTTAACTTAAAAAAAAAAAAGTGCTGTATGAATCAAGAGCGCACCCCCATAATATTCTTCACACTATTTCAAAAATGAGAATTATCTTTCATAAAAAGAAATAGGAGTGATGTGAATAATATGCTTCTTTTCTGAGCAGTCTCCATTGTGTTTCTGTCTATGTCTTAACAAGTCAGAATTTATTCTGAAATTCAATAATGACTTTTGTGCCAGTGAAGTAATGACCTCATACTACAAAGACCGCAATGGCTCGTGAGAGGACCTTTCGCCATTAAAATCACCTTGAAGCAAGAAGGCACTCATTCAGCCAGCACTGAGGACTTTGACAGAGCACAGGCGCAGGGCTTCTCATAGACAAGGTAGAGTGAGAATAAAGGGAGAGCGAAGACAAAGGGACAAGGAAGTCAGAAAGAAGTGAAACAGTAAAAATTCTTTGCCCATTTCAGTGTGGAAAACATCCTACATTCATGCCAGCTGAACAACTGTAACGTACCTGGTGATCAGCTTTGTGTGGCCTGTCATAGATCTCCTTGCGTGTCATAAACATTTGCGTGGAATTGTTTTATATGGCTCAGTCAGAATTCCAACGTCAGAAGCTACTAGTTTCAGTCCAAGTGAGAATTTGGAGAAATAATTCTATTCACAGTCAATCCTATTGAGAATCAGCGTGACATTAACATTTGCTATGTAGTGATTCTGACATTTTGCAATCATTGATGTTCATGTTGATATTTTGCTTGAAAGGCTCTGCAGCCTTATGGCTTTCCTGAACGATGGGTCATGTGAGGCCTGATGGTGTGACAGGGCACCAGCTGAAAAACATATACTTCAGTGAAGGTGACACCAGGCTTACCACGTAGCTGCAGGTATTTGTTGACAAAAATGAATAGAAGGAAAAAGAGAAAAGAATTTGAAAGCCTGACACACACTGAAACTGAATAGTTTCCCAGCTTTGCGTTTTGCACCATTAATTTGCCATTGTGCACTCATCCATTATCATTTCTCCTAAAATAATGACATTTCATAACATTGTGGTATTTTTGTGGTCATTCATCTGTTCAAGTTGTCTCTCATTAAGTGGAAAAAGGAGAACAAAACGAATCCCTGCAGATCAGACACAGTGAGAAAATACAAACGTGATGCACACAAACTCCAGTCATAATTGTTGGATCAGATTTGAACGCACAACCCTACTCACCCGCTCCTTTTCTGTCATGCCTCAGAGGACTGCATCATATCTCTAACAATTGTATCTGCTATTGTGGCCAGAGGCACAGATCATTCATGAGGACGGCATTTGTTTCGCCATCAAAGGTGACAGACAGGATAGAAGTACCATGCAACAATAAGGAGAGACTCTCATGCAGCCTCCTTGCCTCAGGGGGGGGGGAAAGGTTTCATGAAGCACTTATTCCACGATGATTTAGCTGTTTAAGCATCTCATACTGCACATCAGGCTTGGCAGTGTCACCTCAAAGCAATAAGGTGCCTATCTTAGGTGCCTTGCTGCCTTCTCCTTGCATAAGATTGAGCAAAAAGATGTGCTTAGAGGCTCCCAAGGATCCTAAATTGTCAGACTGTTCAATTGTGAGCGGCCCTTTTTGCTGTGAGACCCCTAGCTGGAGCGGTGAACTGTCCAGTGAGCTCACTTTTTGCCCAATGGCAGCTAAGACAGACTCCAGCAGACCCCCAATGACCCTGGATTGGATGAAGCTGGTGTAGCAAAATTAACGAATACAATTTATTACATTTGCTTCATGGTAGCAGATGATGCAATAAATGTACATTTTTGGCTGATACTCAATGTGTTTTTGCATTCAAAATAGCTTTCCCAGCTACCACATTTAGCATTTGGTCAGTTGGAGCCTCGGATGGCTGCACTCTGAACTTTTGGTGCAGTCCACTTACCCTGACGTGAAAGGAACAATCACATAAACGTTTTGAGCAAAATAATCAGCAGAGCATCGGTGATGGAATGAGGCAAACTAGAAATGTTGACTTAATCATTAACATTGACTCAGAACAGCGGCAGATGGTGACTGTGGAGAGTATTTCCCTGGTTTGTCTAAATCGCCCATTTTGCTTTGCCTCACGTGACCGGTGGCAAGTGGCACAAAAAAGCAGAACAAGAAAATAATCCATAATTTCCCATTTGAACCCTGATTCATCAAATTAAGTGAATGAACCATGTCGTAGATAACAAGTGCGTTGCTAGTGGTTCGACAAATATGCAGGATAGGAGTTCGTCATTGATCGTCCTCACTGTTGAAATAAAAGGTTGTGTGTCTTTTTGATAGATTAACAGGAGGAAATTCTGATTACCACAAATAAACTCAACAAGCTTTCAGCTTGAGCAGCAACTCACTGCTACTCCCAGTCCCCTGAGAAAGTACAAATAAATTATATCTTTATAGGTCAGCATCTTTGTGGCTAAGTGCCATTCACACCCAGCACCCAGCAAGTCTTGAAAAAGAAAGTCTTAATCTCACAAAATTTGATGATAATCATTTATTTTACTAATTAGTTACATCACTCAAGTTTTACTGTGCTTCATTATCTATACTTACACCCTTAGGAAGTTCTATCACCACTTCTCCAACGATTTTTGGAGAAATGCATTCAAGATACAACACATGAGACACTTTTAACGACTAAAATATGGGTGAATAAGGTTTCATATTTTTGAAGGAATCAAATTTCCACATCCACTGATACCAAAACAATACAGCAAGGCACATCGTTCTATTTGGAAAGTGTTTAAATGTTTACTAAAATACTACAAATGACAGAAATTAAGACAGTCGAGACGCTGTCGAGGTTGAGGAGAACTTTATTGTATCAGGATACAACTCATCAGGCAAATCTAAACCATATGAAATCGATTGCCCTTTCAGTTTCTCTCTTTTTTTTGAGTTTGCTGTATATCAAGTTTCACAGTGAATTGACCTCAGGGAGACACACTCGCACCTGCAATGTTCAAGGTTCAAGATTTAGTTTTTTTTCCGTCATTTGTACATGGACCTGATGGGTAGATAGGTACTTTATTGATCTGTTGATGTGGTGATCCAGGAAATTAAACCCGCTGTAGAGATACAGCACATATGAAATCTTTTTGCACGGCGCTCTCAGAGTCAACGGAGTGTAAAGGAAAAGGCTGGGTTGGAGGAAAGAAAGATTCCCTAGCAGAGAATAAAAAGACAAGAGAGCACAATATAACAATATAAAAAGAACGTTTTTGATAAGAGTACAAGAAGAAAAGGCACAATGGTGGTGGTGGTGGTGGGAGGATACATGGGGATATTTGTGTTGGTGCATGGTTCAAAATTCAATTTGTGTCTTTGGAATGAAACCGTGCGCGTTGACCTCCACCTTCACCATGGCCGATCTGCTCTTGTAGAGAAAATTTCTTCCTCTTTAATTCATAGCAGCCAGGGAAACAGTTTCACTCAAAGCTTTTATCCCCACAGCATTAAGGGGCTACAATTGGAATTCACTTCATGCAAAACAACCCTTTAGAACTCCACAGCTACTGCGCCTGAGATTTATCAGAGCCACTTAGATGTCAGTTGCTCATATGTGTATCATTTCTGACACTGAGACAGAATAAGCCAACATTGCCAAATTGCTCACAGGTGTTGTATGTCTTTGAAAATATCTCGAAATCCCTGATAGGGAAAGTGCAGACCTTATCCTACTCTGCACAACATGAGCTTTTTTCATCTCTTTTCATCTCTCACATGTTCATTTCACCTCTCCTCAAGTGTCAGCCTTTGGCCTTAATGACTCACATTGCACATTACCAGTTGGCCAGACCTTATTTCCCCTCAGCTGCCGGAGGATCCGTGTCAGATTGATGCAGCAGCCTCCTACTGAGTGTGTTGCACTGTGGTTAGAGCAGCCCGCCATCCTTCTAAACCGAGGGAATGCTTTGGATGGGGAGGAACAACAAAACACGCGAATACACACGCGCAGTCATTCCATGTTGTGTTCCACAATTTCTCCCAAACGCACACAGATGGACTGAACCCACACTGCACACAGGTAATGTGGCAGTCACTCAGTCCTTGTCATGCAGCTTCAATATGTTTGTGCCCTCAGCTATGTCTCCTGATGTTAAGCTGCTCATTACGCTCAAACCCATTCCCCTTGAACACAACATGCCCCCAGTCATCATTTTAATTAGTTTATTTGGCCTTCTGTATGACTAAAGGATCAAACTGCCCATGTCTGCTGCTTGGCCATTCATCAGTCCTCAGTCAGCTCTGTGGAAGATAGACAGGGTGGGGATTGCAGGAAACGTGTGCTGAGATGAGAATTGCATCACATGCAATGGAAATGAATCAAAATAATGTTCATACGTGCAAATATTAATGCTAATACATGTACAAAATACCATTGGTGATACCATTTTGAGTAATGATTATTTAATGTTGTTGTAATAATGTAATTGAATGAATTGAAATTCATATTGTATCTCCTGTCTTTGAATAGACAAATGATTTTATACCAGATAACCTACAGTGGAAAATGATTGAGATATTCAACTTTAATACCATCATAAATACATTGACTCTTTGATCAAAATGTAGTCATGTGTCAAAGCATTCGGAGCATAATGTGCTCCGAAGTTTGTGACAAACAATTCCTAATGCTTAAGCACTGCTACATAAGGTAGAAATTTTCCAAGCACAAGGTTGATTAGTGTGTTGTAGTTTTACATCTGTAAAGTAGAGCAATTACTACCATCATTACAAAAAAGTGCAGCACATCACATAAACTGACATGCTTAGCACAACTCCTTAGCCAGATTTGTGATGTTTGGAGCTGGGAGCACTTGATAAATTGAAATCATCCAGTGTCCAGTGCGGTAAACCAGATTCGCACACAATATTGTTATCACCGGACTGGAGTTGCTGTCAATCGGGTGTTTTGTGTGTCTGGATTTGCACATGTTATCGTTTGTGAGACAGGGAAAGAAGGGAAGGCAAAGCTCGCCAGGAGGCTGCTGAGGGTGAGAGGGCATGTGTTCACCCTGACACTTCTTCCGAGGGATTGATCGTGCACTTTCCCCTCACCACAGTGAGATTGAAGGGATACAAAGTGCAAATCAGCTCCGCTGCTTTGCCAGGGGTGTGGTTGGAGCACATGAAGGGATTCATCTATCTGTCCATCATTTCCGTCTATAAGTGATCTACTGCTACTTATTTATAAATCCATCTAACCCTCTATTCATTCCAACCATTTTGCCTCACCAACAAAGGCATGCTTTTAAGATGGAGTGTAATATTACATACCCATCGTGGCATTTTCTGAAATTATTGAATGTGCTAAGGAAGCACTGTGATGTGAGCTGATGATAGGAAAGTAGGAAATGAATACAGAATAAAGGATTATCCCTCAGTCATGCCGCGCTTTAAATGCGTGGTATCGTTATTCAACAGGGAGGAAAAACTGGACGCTTAAATGCCCCGTTTATGGACTTCCATCAGCGTTATAGCTTCATTTACCATCAGCAATTGAGGAGCATGAGGACCGATAAGGATGCGTGTCTGGTGCCAACACAGTGAAGGAGCTGCCCTCTCATGTGCGTTTATGCGTTTTTGTTGTGCAGTGTAAAATGAGGAAACGTGCAAAAATGTCAGGTTTTTTTTTACGAATATGCTCAGATTTTATTAATTTGCTGAAGTGAATTTTAAGGTTTTGCGGGCATTGCGACAGCCTCCCCATCGTAAGGGATTATGCGTTACGCTATGTCATTATGTGTGATGTGAATGTAGTTTGACAGCTTCTACAGGTGTGGTGCATTGTTTTAAAGATCAATTCCGGCCCTATGGCAGCCCCTTTAATATTCCTGGCGCCATGACCAGACCATGAAAAAAACAAATCCTTGCTTGACTAAAGCACACTTTCTTTATTCCCACCTATCAAGCAGACCTCTGTGGCCTCTTGCATTTGATAAAGCCAGTGCCATTTCTGTATGGCGCACATGCTGCAGGTTATTTTTCTCTCCCTTAGTGGCATTGTCATCCTTTTTTGGCGACCTATGGTGCCATCCTGCACCAAGTTTTTGCAGCCACAGGCGTACTTCTGCCTCCAATTCAGGCCTGCCGGCTGTAGTGATGGGCAAAGTGGTTTGCAGAGAGGGGCTGAGCGGCCAGAATGTTAAGCTTAACATGGCACAGACTGAGCCAAGGCTAATTGGTGACCTCAGCGCTGCAGGCACAGAGAGGCATTCACGTGGATGAAAAGAGAGACGCAAGTTAGGACGTCCCTAAAATTTCGTTCTCCCCGCTGAGCTTTCGCGTTTGCATTCTGCTGACCACTATGTGGGAACGTTTAAGCATTTCCTTTTGCGGCGAAACACAATAAGGGCTTTGTTTCTTTTTCACTTAACGATTCATCTGTTTGCACTCAGTCACTGCCAACGCCAAGCCATAAGTAATGGAATTCCTGTTGCTGGCATGACTTCACAGAGCAAGAGTCTCTTCTGGGCACCCGCCACCCTGTGTGAATAAATTCTCTGTCAACAGCATTAATCGACACTGTAATTGGCCACCACTGACACTACAACCAGCGTTTCACGAGCAGACCTACAATGAAAAGATTGACTGGGTAAAGCCGCCTCACTCGCAGGCATAATCTAATGACATGGCTGTGTAAATAAACCGAGGGAGAGTCCTGCCATAACTACACGCGGCGAAATCCACATGACGCTTAGCATTGCAAATTCAGTCTCTGTAGAAATGTACAACAGCAATTATATTTCGAGGCAATGTTCCGTGACGCTGCAAATGGCAGCTGTTGTGGATTGTGCTCAGTGTGAGAAATCTAATGATTGGCCTACCTTTTCAAAGACTTTTGCCACATTTTGGTACGATTGTAGAGGGTATTTAATCCAAACTGACATCATTAGTATGCGATCACGCAAATTGTAAAGGAAGAAAGGGGGCAAATGTATCAAATAAATATCTCCAGGGACAGCAGTGAAATAATAATCACACTAATGTCTCACTTTGCATTTTGGAGGCCGGTGAAAGCTAATATCATCCTGTATTTCAGTTACCGTCCTCCAGAATTATGCATCTGTGAGGATAGCTGAAAGAAATTTGGTACAATTAGCCTTACAGCAAGAGACACGCTATGAATCTTTCATAAGCTCTCAGATGCACTCAAAATTAACTGGAACTGTTTGTGAGAGCATTTTCACATCAATATCTGCGACTCTCATGGCATTCTATCCTAACTGACTGTGCAAAAAGACCTCAACATGTTAATCACAGAAAACAGGTTTGTGACCCTTTTACAATTCATTAGTGCAAATCTGTAGCTCCCCACGATGCTTGCAGCCGGTCAGAAACTCACCACCGAGATGGCCGTTGTCGCTGAATGAATCAAAGTAATGTGGAGCTCATAGATCCAGGCTGTCATCGCCGGGGTCATGTTTATGACTGAAAGAGCCATTCCATATTGGGCTGGTGTTGTTTGCATATGTTAGACCGCCAACTCAAGGGTCACAAAAGCGAGGCAGTCCCAGTCTCAACCCTCTTCCCAAAAGTGAATAGATAAATAAGTAATGCCTGCAAAGAGACGACAGCCAGAGCCGACTATTTTCATAACGTGTCGCCTCCAGTTCTCCATCCCTCGGCACCCTAAATTTGTTGGAGTTGCTCGGCTATTTTAATCTTTGCGCGAATTGTTGCAAATGAGGGCACACATCTGTGTGCATGGCTGGTGTAATGGCACAGTGCTGATCGCTGACGGGCTGTCGGCCTGGGTCATTTAGATTTGAAGTCATGCCCTTCATTTTGCCTTCCCTACCATCCCATCGCGCTTACTTATGATTACAGTTACTGTTGTTTGCCTTTGATTTCTGCGGGGAGGCGAGGGCACCGCACTTTTGATTGTGCGCTCGCACACGTTGCTGGGAGAGGCTCTGATTCAATTCCAGCGCAGCAAGTTTTCATTTTTCATCCCAACTGATTTGCTCGATCAAGATTGATTGTTCACATTGAATTTAGGGGGGGGCAGACTAAGGCTGTTACGAAGGCTATCAGTTAGTTCTGCCAACGAGGTTATGCTTTCATCCTTGTCTGCCTGTCTCCCGGCCCTCCACACATTGGTGTGATTGTTCCAAAAGTAATGGAATGTTCTTCATGAAACTCTGGTGGTGAAATGGTTATAATGCAGAGAACGACCCATCAGATAGGTTAACAGGTTTATGACTTTTGGATTGACTTCAGCAAAGATTGCCACCACAGATATCACCCCCAATCACTACAAATTTCCTTTCACTATGCTGTTGTTCCAGTGTTTACATTCAATTATACGAGTATTCTAAACCCCAGCTGATACCTATACCGTGAACCCACGGTGTGATTTGACTTGAGGTTTCAGTTAATGACCGGAGACTCTGCCACTTCTAAGAGCTTCTTAATCCATCAATGCTCCTGGCTCAGCATAGACCATAGTTTGTTTAAGAATCTGCCAATTGCTGTTTTAATGATGGAGCCATTACATATACAGTGCCACACAGGGGTAACAGATGACCTGAATATCTTTCCTTTTTCCTTTTACCTATATCCTCACTGAATTAAGAGTTTGAGACTAGGCTCAGGATCATATCAGCAGTGCACCTCAGGACCTCTGGATGCAGATTGCTAACATGTAAGAATTCATGTTGATTGGTAACTGTTGAATCTCATCCATCTCCTGTAATGACAGACTTTGATAATTCACTCTTTTTTGGTGTCAGTTTGCCCTGCCTCACCACAGGGATGGGATGTAGAGACCGTCAACGCACAGCACAGACTTGGTTCACTGCCAACAACACACAGATCACACATTTGCCTTCTTGCGCAGAAAAACAAAGGCCATACAGAACAACTATGAGTAAACGAAGGATAAGGCAGAGAAATACCATAATATTAGCATAGAATTCAAAAGGTCAGTGTAGTCCTGCTAGGACTTTTCATAGTTGCAAATGCACAGCCAAATATTTGTTAAGGCGGTGGGCGTCAGCCTTCCACTTCCGGGCGTTTCACTGTCAAGGCTTAATAGACACTGACCCTGTTAACATGAAAAGTCTCTTAGTGAGAGTAGTCAGATTAACAGTTGCTTTTTGTCCGTTTGTTTACACATACAGATGTACAACAACAAGATAAATCTGATAAACTCATCTACATTTGCTAGAAATATATTTCAAAGTGCTATAGACAAATCTAGGAGTGCTCATCCAGTTCTCTGATGATACTTTTATCTCCTAAAGCATATCAGATTATGCATTTACATAATCACTTTAGTACTGTGCTAACTCCAGAAATTGAGAGTTAACTCAATTTCTGAATTCCATAGATAGGGCCATAAATAGGCCCTGTGTGGGTGAAAATGCAGTATTTGGGGAAAAAAGAGAGAGAGAGAAAAAAAGAGGAAAAAAAGAGAGAAAAAGGGTGACACCATGCTAGTGGTGCCTTCAAGTTTTTTTAAGCTTTTTTGGGATAATTTTGATGTGCTTAATCAAAATATGACATTGGTAAGGGTTAGGGTTATCAGAACTAAGCAACATATATTTTTTGGACTCTTTTGTTTACATGCACGGGCATTCTCACATCATATGGTGCAACATTATTTTATATTTCTTGCAGCTAACGAATGCTGAAGATTTTGCATGTGCCAACTTATAACTAATTGTTTTTTTATGTTACATGTGAATGAAATGGCTTCGACTAGACAAATTCTGCTACATCTGCGGTGAATAAACCATTGTTACCAACAGGAATAGCAAATCATGTCAATGACTTCTACTTCTGCGCTACTGATGTGACTGAGATAATCAGAGAGAATCGAGGCAGCCTTGAGTATCCCAATCTTGAGTCAGTCGGTCGTCTGTAGCCCACAATGATGAAATTCCTGTACCTGTCTTTGGAGAACTTCCTGACATCAGTGTTGGAGATTCCTCAATTCAATTAAAACATTCTGACAGGAAACTATTTATGTCTTCTACTAAAACCCTTTTTGGATGAGAAGTAGTAACGAGAGTCAACTGATCATTTTCACAAAAATCAAGTCAGATTTCATTGTTCTAAATCAAATTAGCATAAAAAACTGATGTCATTTTGGATTCAGCAGGGCAAAAAGCTTAGACAACTTAAAACTTTTATGTAATCAGCCAGGAGTATGCTAAACCACACAAAATACAACTTGGGCGATACAAATTTTCTAATTGAGGACTTTGCCAGCAAAATTATAAAATTTTCCCTTTTCCTGCACCAGAAGTGTTGCAGAGTATTTCAGGGAGGCACTTAGGTCACACAAAAATTCATGACAGAGTCCCACAATAGCTTAAAGTTCTGAAGCAATCAACGCTGGGGGTGAAATGTGTTAAGTCCGCCTTCATCCCCTGCATTACAAACGGCGACATGCCACACTGATAGCCTTAATGAGCACTGCCGGGCGCACCCAGCCATTCTATAATGAAATTTGCTCAAGGCAGAACAGACTGGAGAGGCTTGGCAGAACATGGAGGCATATGGCAGAAACAGCCGTGATTTCCATGACAGGTGGCTGGAAAGGTACTGTAAAAGGCTTTGTCACCCTGGGCTATGGCCCTGAGAGACAGAGAGCGAGAGAGGGGCAGGGAGAGAGAGAGAGAGAGAGAGAGGTAGGGGACTTCCTACAAAGAAAGGCAGAAAGTAACAAAACAACAGAAATCCAGTCGAGCAGGTGGCGTCATATGTCACCATTTTGTTTTGTTATTTACATCTGCACAGTTGAAAGTAGTCGTGGGTCCTGAAAGGCGACTGTTTGTCTGTTGAAAGCCTTTCATCTAGACATAAACACACAGGCATCACATGGTGCACATTACGAGGATGCATGTGAACAGAGCGACTGTGTTTTATCTGCAACAGGGGAACGTTGCGAGACGGGAACACATTTGACCGATTGACAGTTTTTGTGGGCTTCCTGCGATTTTGTCACATGCTCAGGCCGCGTGTCAGAGCCCCTTCACAGAGGGCCTTTGGAAACCTCAGACAAATGGAAAAATGGAATGCCGCTCATGTAATTACTTTGAAGCTTTCCAGGCTCTGGCAACAAAGTAGTAATGGAGCCTCCGTGAGCAGCAGCGATGAAAGCAAAGTCACTGGCTCAGATGTGAGCAAGTTTGATTTTCACATACCGTATATGCCTTCTGAGAGATTATTTGTTACAACAGAGGGCAGAGATGGAATTTATTTTGTTGAAGCGAACAGCCCATTTGCCTTTAGCTGCTGAAACATGGAAAACCCATAACGCCATACATCTCACGCAGAATGTCACTCTGAACTGAATTGAATGAAAAGAATGTTGGGCCTTGTTTTTTATCATTTCAAAATGCATGCCTGCAAATACTCTGACACCCGTTTCTCATTGATTGAATGGGAAGGTTGAACCACTAAATTATGTGTGTCTTAAGAACCATCTACTCGGAGCTTATCTAAGTTTCTATTTTTTCTATCTGTCTCATCGATTCATTTATTATCTTCTATTCCTAGCTTGGATTTTGAGTTCAGAGTTATAGCTGTTAAGCTGTTCCCCTTTTGGGGCACCATGAGCATCAACAATGTCCAAATGCATCTGGAGCCAAGTCAGAGGACATTAAGAGTTAGTTACAGAGTCCCTGTGTCAACAACAGTGTTGCTAAGTAACTGCCATCAATGTTTATGCACCCGATGTGTGCAAAATTGTAACTCAGAATGGATCAATACATTTATCAAATTAACCAGCCATTTAAAAGCAACAACAAGGACTTGGGGGCTTTAACAGAGGTAACAGAACCTTGGATCAAACTTGGCTGGCCAAGACGCCAAAAGCAGTGGTCCATCTGTGTTCAAAATATTGAACTGGATTAGTCTTGCTGATGGACAAGAGCCCATATTGATTTGTTCAAATGGCTGTCAGGATTGACACTTGACAGCGAAAAGACCCGTAATGTTGTCGATACACTTCAGATTATTGCTCGTGTGCATTTTATTATCGCTTTGAGGCCGCTGAAACGTCACGAACTGCAGCCCAGGACACGAGCGGAGTATCAAGATGCAGGGCGGAAAAATGCTCGATCATCTTTTTTCCATCCCTCTCTTTTTGTCATCTTCAACCCCTGATAGAGGCTGATCTTTATCAAGCTCTTGTAGCCTTGACTTCTGTCAACCTAACTGGCTACACTGCCTCATCACTCCGGCCTGTTGACAGCAGAGTGGCAGCTGGACAAGCCATTATGAAATGACCTTGGTCTCGTGTCAGCAGGGCCATAGAGCTGCTGAAACAGTAACACCTCAAAGTGAGTAATTCTCCCCCTTTAGGTCAGCATCTTTGCTGATAGAAAATCATACCCGTAGATGAAGGTGTGTGGGTGGGTGAGCACGCGTGCGCGCTCATGTGTGTTGTTTACTCTTCCTCTCCCATGCTCGCTTCCTCTTATCACTGTGTATGCGGTATGTGGTGAAGAGGTATGGATCTCATTTCTCTTGTGCTCAAAACTAAAGAAAAAAACGCATTGTTGTTACCTTATTTTTTTTATCCTTCGGTGGTGTCTATCAAGCTTTTTAGAGTGGTGTAGCAGCAGTGGGAATGTTCCTCTTTGCCTGTGTTTCATCTTCACTGCTATGGAGTGTTTGGCTCAGTAGAAAATACTACAGCCTCACAGCAGTGTGATCTCCATCATAGCTGGGAGGCTGAGTGTGAGTGTGCAATTGTGTTTGTGTGTGTGTGTGCGTGTGTGTGTGAGAGAGAGAGAGAGAGAGAGAGAGAGTGAGAGAGAGAGAGAGAGAGAGAGGGTGGTGTCCTCCCTTTAAATACCTCTCTGCTGGCATCCAGCAGAGGCAGTTCAGGAGCACAAGCACTGGCTGTGTTCATTATGAACACGGGCTGTGTGTAAATCCCCCAGTGGGTGACTGTGAGTGTAATATCGCACTGGTAGTGCTTTCCACTCATTTGCTCCAATGAAAACAACACCCAGAAAATAATAGGTCTGGGGGATGTCTTGGTGGGAGATGTTTTCCTTGCCCTGCCACAATGTGAAATAAGCAGAGGTACAGATAAGTATTCCCTTTGTTTTAGCTGCGACTGTCTTTTACTGCTCATAGTGTATATAAGCCCGAGGAGGAAGTAAGATGCAACTACTGTCCAGTAGCTCAGTGAAGCGGCGCTGTTTTTCTGTCAGGCTTCAATGTCTTGTTGCGATTTGTCCATTAGAGTAAAATTTTAAACATGCCATAATGGAGCTCTGTGTGCCCTGTGACAGACTTCTATTTGGCAAATCTGAGGGCATGATTAGAAAACTCAAAATAAACCCCTGAGAGTGTTAGTACGATTTCATGTTGCACCATTCAGACCTTGAGCCCTTGCTGATTTTGATTTTAGAGACAATAAATATCTGTTAATTCTTGCAGAGTAGGCAGCATTGCAAAAATAGTGTTGTGTTTATCAAAATTAAAATGCCTCATGTTTTATAGTGCCGTAAATTTGTAGTATATGTTGTATTGCTCGTTGTTTTTGTGTTTGGGTGAAATCTAATGGATAATTGTGGTTGTTTTGTGAGGAGAGAGCATCATTTGCAATGTAGTTCACCTCAGCTCAGTATGCATTGTCACAGATTTAGGGATTATAAACCCAGAAATTGTGTAGAATATCTGCTATCCACAATCAAATCTTTTGAAGGTGTTTTTGCTTCCATCGCACTCACCTGAGATGTAGCTGCAACCTACTTTCTCCTCGATAACCAATCATGAAAAGGGACTTGGGCTTTCAGGATTTGGTTAGAAGAGTGTCAGAAGGGAGCGGAGTCATTAGAATGGCACTTACAGGGCCAAAAAACAAGTGGACAACCGCAAAGTGTTGGTGTGACACACATTATGAATGTCTAAGAAGAAGTCATGTACATTTGCAGTATTTCTTTACTAAAAAGTGTTTCTACCAAGACTGGTGTATTTGTCATCACTGTTGTCGTTCATTTCTCAATTTGATGCAGACATAATGCAGACTTTGAGTGTTGACATGTTGAGGAACGATGCCTGCTCCATCTTAGAAAGCACCCCGATATAACTTCTGTTATGATTTGGCATTGTACAAATATGATTGACTTGACCTGACTGAATTTCATTTACATTTACCTCCATCAGGGAACTCTCCGAAATGAATTGTCTTTTTTTTCTACAGAACGAGATATTTCACCAAACTTTTACATCATTAAGATGTAATCAAGTAAAAAAAGTAAAAAAAAAAAAAAACCCTCAGTACGTTTTACATACCCACATATTGCAACTACTCTCCGGCTAGGGTGAGCTGTCCAAGGTGCTGAAATTCTTCAGCTCGTTAATCACAGTTAAGACATCTGTACTGAATGTACACACACGCGCGTGCGCGCACACACATACGCACACACACACACACACACACACACAAAGACACACAAAGACACACACACACACACGTGTCTATCTACACAAGTGTAGTATGTACAAATAAAAAAGCACACACAAGTTTATGTAAGATATAACATCCGTAATTGTTATGTTACATTGACAAGATGTTGTTCAGTATTTGCCTGTATTTCAGGCAGCGAACTAAGGCCTCAAAGCCATGTAATACAGTTGATGTATGCATTGACTGTCAAATTGGGGATCAAGTCCAATATTAACAGGTCTCAAACGTCTGTGTGCATTATCAAGGCCTCACTCAGTTTCAGACAGTGAGGATCCCAGTGATGAGAGTGAGGAAGACGAGAGCAGAAATCATCTCGAGACACTTACAATGTAATTAACATGTGAATTATTTCTTGGCAATGTCATGCCTCAGTGCCTCTTGACTTTGCTCTGGTCTGACGAATGTATGTTTCTAAATTAGACGGCTGTCAGATGCAAGTGACACACTGCTTCCTCCGCCCCAGTAATCAAAAGTGGACTGTAACCTTTGCTGCTCTCTTACTGCACATGCTTTGGAACTGTTCCCACAACCTTGACAAGATCACGTCCTAGTGCAGCTGCTCATGAAGGCGTCCATGCCATAAGAATTATGTTGTTTTTAGCTTTATACAGACAGGGGGCTGCGATCGAAAATGACAAAAATGCTGTTTACTGATTTCAAATAAACTAATGTAATAGATATAACGCAATAGATAGATATACTGGTAATGAATTGTCATGCAGTCGACATACAAACCGCTGACAGATCAATGACTGGTGAAAATGAAAACATTTCCCATCGGAGTGCAAAGGAATTTAATACATTTGTGCAGCCTTAGATATGTACATGTTGCTAAGTGAAGTCGTAACTATACATTGATATGACTGTGCAGCCTGTTTGATGACGCTGTCAGCCCTCTGATTTCCCAAAGGCTTATCTTATTTTGCCATGCATTTATGCTGTAGATTGATTGGGTGTTAACTCTCCAATCACCTCATGGATTGCGCTGTATACATATACATTTATGGTTCCCTTTCTTGCTGATTAATATTCAGTGAATCGCTGTCCTTACCCAGTGAGATGCTGAAGTAATTCTAAAATGGTCTCAGACCTCACGTGAATCTTGCAGCTGGATTGTCCACTGTTTGGTATGTACATTAGTAACAGTGTTTTTCTAACGTTCATCATTTCCCTTCTGTTACTGTTTAATGTACAGTAAGTGCTGTCACTGTAAATAGACTTAATTCCCTTTTACTGTAGTTTTTTCTTTTGGTAAGTTTGTTTTTGTTAGTTTTGTTAGTTTTGTTTTTTGCTCTTATTTTTTTTTTTAATTTGCAGACTCACACTTTCCTCACACTTTCGACACTTTCAGCACCCTCTGCAAGCACCCGCTTCTGGGCGTAGAGGAAGTTTCCGTACTACAACAGCAGTTTGACTACCCCATGCTCTCTGGCTAGCACCATTAAATCATAGAGATACTGCTTTTTGGGGAGTTATTTGTTAAGCCCACAGCACAGGAGCAGTCGCGTAGGTAGGGGGAAAGGGGGGCCAAAGGTCCCACTTTAATGGGCCAAACGCTCACCATAAATGCCAGCCTATTTTTATCGCATACATATATTTGATCTTGAGTAACTGTTGTACTATTCCAAAGCAGCCCCTCTGCTTTCTTCCCGGGAATGCCCCTCTGCATTCTTCTCGGGAAGTCCCCTCTGCATTCTTCTCATGAATATTGTTGTGATCACCATAGTAATTGTGAGTCCATGCGATCACAGCGTGGTCTTCTTAATATTGTTTCCACTGACTAATAGTAATTCAAGTGTATAAAATAAACTGCAATTACACAGGTTGCAAGAGGTGCTATTTCAGTACAATTCTAACCTGCTGTTTAAAGTGGCTACATATAGCGCACACATTCACTGAGCGTGTTTTGTTGTTGTGTTTGACACCTGCAGAGGTGTCAGTTTGTGTTCATGTCAGTTCCAAGGTGTTTGTTTTGAGGCATGTGAAAAGACATATACTGTATGTTTATGAGTTCACACCAGGGCCATGCCACTTTGTTATGTATTCTGCATCATGAGAGAGGTCGTAATCAATCCTGTTGGGAGCTGATCCCAGAGCGATGCAGACATGTCATTAAGTTGGGATGGTTTCAAGAAAAGGGGATTCAGACTGCCTGTTTGTGGTGTGGATGCTCTAACTGCATGTTTGCATTTGTTGTAAGCGATCACTATGTATCTATGTATCTATCTATTTTTGCAATTTTTATAGATTCATCAAGCAAGTGAATATTGAAACACAAACCGTTGAGGTGCTAGACACTTACAATGTGATCTGCGCATTGTCACTCGGACCCCCCTTTTACCAACAACAGTGAAATATTGTGTATGTAACTACTGTGTAGGAAAGATAACACAAAGATTAAAGCTCAAAGTAAGAGTGATGGCAGTCACAGTTTTCATCAGTAACTATTAACTTAAATTCTTTCATGCAATTGTTGATCAAGGAAGCCATGGGGAGACACGCAGAGAGAAAAAAAATCCCATCATACCAACTTGTCAGTTCAGTGGGGAGATGTTCACGATGAAGGATGTTGCGGTCATAGATGGTCAGAGGAAGTGTAAAAAAATAAACAGACTCTGTGTGAAAAGGAGTGTTTAGATTACTGAATGGGCACTGGCAAGCTAGCCACTGACCAACAAAACAAGCACTGCATTTGTATTCTCACCAGTTTTAAATACATCTATTGTATATATGCAAACTCAGTCCACCACCAGGATGGTCAGTATGGTCAGTGGCTGCAGAACCGCAAGGTTGAGGCCTTGAAAGAGAGAAAGATTTTATTCAGTTCAGACCTTGGTTGCTTATCGTAGAAACTATCTGCAACTTGACAGTGACAGTAATACTCTGGAAGGAATAGTTGCCAACAGTATATCGTGTTAATGTATGTCACTCGCAGAGCCTGTGGTCAATTCAAATATATCGATTACAATGCACAGTAGTGAAAGAACCATGATGAAGGTACATATGCCAATTGAAGAGCTGTTTGAGGATAGAATGGTAAAAAGAAGAATATTTTACCCATAATATGCTTTCCAGAACCTCAAGGCACAGGTTTGATTCAGAGTGATACATCAGTCAGATAAAAATGGTTCTTGAGAGTAGAAAAGATCTCCTATTGGACTATTGCTCTGTTTCTCACTAAAACTGGCAGTAATCCAAAAAATGTCTGGAAAAGGATGTCACAAATTTTCGTCACTCTGTTAACTTTATCAACACTCCACTTACTTTGGCCTGAGTCAGCCTATCTAGAGGCTTTTCAATGCCAAAGATTGTTATACACATGCAGGAGAGAGCAGAATGAAACATGCATGGGTCAAGGTCTTGAGTTTCGTGGTGTATTTTTGACAAACAAAATACTGAACAATTCTCAAAACTCATTTGGTCATTGTGCTGTTTTGACATTTGACATCTTCATATTCTAATATCAAACCTTGTACTCCATCAAATTCACTGAAAACATCATAGGATATCAAGCATATGGCAGCAACAACAGAAAAAGTGATGTTTATGCAGAACATTGACCAAATATCAGAAAAAATACAGAAACAAACACTTGACACTTTTTTTTCTTTTTTCTTTTACCAGATGATAGTTTCAGTGATGAAAAGCTAATTCTAAATGAATTTACGTATGACAGGGGACGTATTCCAGCAGAATGGCTTCATGGGTGGGTTTTACCAACGCTCAGCCAGACATCTTTCATCTTGTGATGATACAAGACAACTTATGTTAAGCAGCTCAGCGCAGTGCCTGACAGAACCTAATATACTGTACACAAAGATGTGTGCAGTTTAACATCTGCTCTTATTAATCTCTGTCAGTCCTTTCACACACAGAGCAACAAAAATGCATTCATTGACAACTCCTTTCTTATTTTGAGGTCTTAGCGACTGCCAACTGGCGAGACATACTACTGGCATGTGAGCACTCTCTTCGCATACTATTACTTCACTACTACTACTACTACTACCGTTACTATAATCATCATTATTATTCTTGATATTCTTAAAAGCTATTTCTGCCGTATTGTTATTGAGGAAGTTTATATCAAACTGGTCCTGTTCGCCCTTCACACTACTCAGTGCCCATGAAGTAGCCCTCAATCTCAATTAGGTTGGTGACCCCTGTCATACAGCGTCACATCACATACAGAAGATGCTGAAATAATGTACAAGTTTATTCTCTTTTTTTAGTCACAGGAGACCACAACTTTTTGATATTCTCGTAAGAGCAGGACTGTTGTCTTGAAGACCCTCCAAGTCTTTCATCGACTGGTAAAGTCCCTGTCTCTGGCCAAATCCAATCTTTTCATCACTGGTCATTAGTAAGATGGTGATATTTCCAGATATACAGATTAGGTGCTGGATTGTAGAATCTGGTAAAGACCTGCTCATGACAGCTGATTGGTTATGTTGTGTTCTTGACTTTGGCATCTCTCTGTATTAATGCATGGAGGGGGGAGTCATTCTAGAAGTTGAACTCGGATTAAATAGCTTCCTTATACCTTAAACCTTACACTTTACCTGCATGTTTGTTAACTCGTTTGGGGGGGGTTAATCGGTGGTTTGCCACCGCTAACCAGACACTTTAATAGGACCTGAACCCAGGTTGAGAGCTGAGCCATCGTGCCTCGTTATACCCAGGTTATCAATTAAAATCTGCCCTTACCCCTTGACATTTAATTCACAGGCAATTTTCGGTGTGTTGTGTCATGTTTTGCTGTTGACACACAATGTGCTCCCTGCGGTGCGAGTTCATTTTTAAAAGCAGCAATAACATAGCAGATGCCAGATTAGTGTCAGGGATCCGTAAGTGATGAAGATACTCTCAGCTGTTGGTTCACATGCTGATATTGTTGAGCATGACACAATCCCAGTTTCAGCTCCATGTTGTGTAATGACAATAAATCAATGCATTGGTGCAGCATTCTCCGCTCCCATTAGCTGTGCGTCACCTTCCCTGTGCAGCTAGTTCAAACATCTATGTCAAGAATTTATACAAAATGTGTGTACGAATCACATTCCCTACTGTTCCGTTAATAAGTAATCGCACTTTGCCATTAACAAATTTTTCGCCTAATGCTCGCTGCAAAAACTTGATTCTGTGTCTCCTTCGGCGATCCAACTGGGAAAACAACTGGAGCGCAGCAGCAGTGGCCCCCCAATGGGAAAAAACATGCTGCCTGAAAACTGGCAAGGAATAAATAGGACGGATGATTGTCCTTGAGCTGTTTTTCACAAAATTGTTAGTTTGGCTTCCTCACTTCTTTTATTGAGTCTATGTCTATTTATGTATGCATTTGATTAACTATTCATCTCTTTCGTTTTGCTCTAATTGCTTTGTCTGGTCACATTTGCTTTTTGATTTTGCGACATTTACACCACAGCTTACTGAGAAGTACTTTGAAGATTTGTAGCTTCTTATTTTACGTAGCTTTTGCGTGTCTTTAATGTCTACTGTACTTTTTTTTCCTTTTCTTTCCTTCTTTTTTCTCACAAATAATTGCTTCTGAGCTTTGTTCACTTTTCCTCTACATCTCAAGAGGAGTTTAAGTGAACCAGACTTTTATGACAGCAAACAGCACTCACATGGCTGGTCAGAGATCAAATTCCCAAACATATTTGACAGCCGAGTATTGTGTCTGAGCAGTCAGACCCAAACATTGCAGTGAGATGTCTAATATTGGGAGGTAAGACACAAGCCTGATATACAGTCAGCCATCTTGGTGACATAAAAATTTACAGCTTATGAAACTGGCAGTCAGAAACCAATATTTTCTGCTCTAAATGCAGGTTTGTAACTTAGAGCACCAGACTGTGACACAATTTTCCCAGTGAGTCTGTTTATGGCCTCTCCCGAGGACCTACACCTTTACTCTGTTTATGTGGCTTTCTTCTCTCCACTCTCCGAACGGAGCCGCCTCTCATCCGTGTCCCTGTTTGATAGTGTGACTGCGGGCCAAAACAACACAAGCATCTCACTGCAAGCTGGATGAGTGACAGAGACACAATTGGGACACACCCGAGAATCAGATGTCTTTAGAATGAATGCTACATTTCGTGAAGGAAAACGACATCTGGTCTTTCATGTACAATAAGCATTTACTGTTTGAATGGGCAAATTTACAGTATGGCGGACACAACTGAAGAGTTTTAATCACTATCTTTGCCATAGCACAGCTCTTAAGGCACAATGACAAATCAAACAAATAAGCAGGAGTTTGCTTTTTGGTAAAATAGGTACAGATGTACCTGACTGATCTGCTTACCAGTAAATGTACGATTTTTATAGTGATTTGGAAATTATACTATCAGAGATAAAGCAATGATAACATCCAAGTGAGATGAGCTCAGGTGAATTGCATTATTTCCCAAAGCCTTTACTGAAGAAATTACAGTGGAAAAAAATCATTCATATTCTCAGTTCTTACTACTTTTTTATCTTTGTTTCATAAATGCAAATGCTGATAAGTCTATCTATCTATCTATCTATCTATCTATCTATCTATCTATCTATCTATCTATCTACCTATTAATCGTCGACCCGCCCGACTATTCATCCATCTACCCATCCACCTATCCATCCATTTTAGTACCTCCTGGTGGAATGTGTGACCCTAACCCCGTTCCTGTGCCGATTCTCAGTCACTCTAAATTCCTAACAATGATGTGCCAGTGCTTGATTGTCCATTGGTTAGGAGAATTAGCTGTGCAGCCCACTTCTGTTGTGAAAGCGCCCTAGATGAGAATGACCCCAAACTATTGACTCTGTTTGTTATGTTGTCTTAAGTGTGTGAGGTAGGGATGGGCTTTCTCAGTGAAGAGGGTAGAGGTCTTTTATTTTCACTGATAGGGGGCTCAGACTTTGAAGGACTGACCAAAGAGTGGTGAGACCCAGTCAGCTTCAATTATGGCCTTGTGCAGTTTTCTCCGAGGTTTCCTTTGGTACTTTTAAGGGGAAATCAATGAGGTGACAAACCGATGTGGACAGCAACCTCCTTCATTTGCCACGCCGCGATCCACTCTTTGTCGCTCTGCACAACCACTCAAGATGTGTGTTTACGTAGAATATATAAATGTTCGTTGGTTAACATTCATTGTAATTAAATGCTTTGGCCTATTTGTGTTTTGTTGCTTTATTTTCTGCTTGTGGTTTTAATGGCTCCTTGTTCATCTAAACCACATTTTAACACCTCTTTGTGCGTTCTCACCGCGCATTGCTCCATTACTCTTTAATGCAGTTTGTTTGCTGTCTTTTGGTCACATTAGCAACGTTTAAGGTCTTTTCAAGGTTAGTCTGTCAAGCTCCAGTAATATCAAAGGTGTGAGTTTTTTCTCTATTTTTCTTGCCTTTTATTCATGGTATCGACTGTGCAATGCTGTAGATGAGTTAATTGAGCAGGAACTTGTGCAGTTTCTGTTGAAGCAACTGTGTCTACATGACTGGCATTATGCTGTGAGATTACTGGTCAACAAGCTGAGTAAATGCAGCACAGTACACTGAAAACTGAGCTCTCCAGTTAAACACACAATAGAAAGAGATAGGGAGGAGCAATCCTCCAAACTAATTACATAAAGGATTTCCGTTTAATCCGCAGTTTGGCGCATTTGTTTGCATCTGTTGTGACACACATGTCCTGTATTTCAGAGCAAACCCTTACGACATCCAATAGACAGGGAGGCGCTGGTCACATACAGATGAACATAAAAAGTGTGTGAAAATTAGCACTACCTATTTGTATTCCATGTATTATGTTTATATTTTTTCCCAAGGTTTTCATCAGGTACCCCTAGAGTCAGTGTATTAATGCAGCATTTTTTTCTGTCTTTGTTGGTGCAGGAAAAGAGGAATATGTCGCAACCTTCAAAGGATCGGAGTTCTTCTGCTACGACTTGTCCTTGAACCCGATTCAAAGCAGCAGTGATGAAATCACATTGTCATTCAAAACCCTGCAGAGGAACGGACTGATGCTGCACACGGGCAAATCAGCAGATTACGTCAACCTGGCACTGAAAAATGGGGCTGTCTCTCTCGTCATTAATTTGGGTTCTGGAGCGTTTGAAGCTCTGGTGGAGCCAGTGAATGGGAAATTTAATGACAATGATTGGCATGATGTCAAAGTAACAAGGAATCTACGTCAGGTAACAGTACAAAGGGTGTATGCGGAGAGTCCGTAAACGAATCCAAACAGATGCACTTAAATCATTCCTTCCTAATTCCTAATTCCTGTTCCTAATTCGCTTTGGCAAATGAAATCATGGTTGTTTATGGCTTGGGGGGCTATAAAACAGAACCACATCTGAGCAGGGACAATTAGACATGAATCGAGACTTCTATCGAGTTACGGTTTAGATGACAATAAGGCGGACGCTGCTCTTAAAAGGCCATCTAGAGCATGTTGATCTAATCCGTCCATGGCAAAGCAAGGTTTCATTTATCATTTGTTTTTATCATATGAACAAATAATAAGTTCACTTTTAGTAGAAATGAACTGAGATTCAACACAAACAGTTATACAACACAAACCTCAACTGGATAAATGGAAAAAGAAATTACTAAATGTTTTTTCTTCAAATGCATTTAGGCTATGGCACTGCACTACATTGTTATACCCTCTCGTAATATCCAAATGAGCATGGCCAAGTATTTGTATGTTGTTGGAATATTGTAAGTATCATACCAATGAGGCTGTAATTGCTCTATACCTGTCACTACTTAAACAGTGACACAAGAACTAACAGGCGTAAAAACACAGCGCTCCAAATCGTAACCCCGGCTTTATTAAGTCTGACAATGCCTTGCTTGTTGATCTCATAAACAGAGCAGCAGTCACATTGGTTCTATTTCACACAGGCAGTTCAATAAACCTGTAGTTATCTGTTGGGACTACTTGTCAAGTCCAAGAAGCAACCATGGGCAGACATCGAAGACAGCTGAGCTGCACTAACAACACCCACAGGTCGGCACTTCCAGTGCTGAGAGATGACCTCAAAAACTTGGAAGCGGATAAAGGAGTGAGGTCAGCCCACCAAAATTATCTTAGAGGTCTGTTCTTCATGGAATCCACTACCTGGGACAGCATTGCCGTACACAGAGGTCTCATCAAGACAGGGTGCATTTCATGAGTTAATGGAATGTGGTAGAGTCGGAGTTGGAGTGAAAAGCACACAGTCAGAAGCCTGAGTACAAAGACAGTCCCCACCAGACATTGGTTGTGGTTGGATCAAATCTCCCCGACCTGCAAATGGGAGGTTATAGTAACATATCTTGTATTATTAGAATGTTAACTTCCGAGGGCTAATTAAAAACAGAAGACAATGTTCTATTTGCCAAACATTCTGGGGATTCACACATACGTCAATGACCCATTTCAGATGGAGTTTGACTCAGAAGCTTGCAAGGCCAAAAGTCTCAAATCTCCAGATACTCTTTTTCTTCCAGTCTACATTTCAAATGAACATACAGACACATCTCTGTTTATTCAGATAACAAGCTAATGTTGATTTATTTCAATTTTTCACATCATAGCCTCATTTCTCTAAGAAGACATCTCGTGTCAAGATTTTGACGGTAAAGGCGCACAGCTCATGAAAGCTGAAACTTTTATACTGGTATCTGAAAAAAAGGAAATATTTCATATGAAGGTGATAGCTACAAATTGTATATAACCTTGCATTGAAAGACGCTCTGATGCATGGCAGTGAATAGCAAGAATTTGGTTCTTTCAAATATTCAGGAATGATTGCTATTTACTTGGTGCGATTTTGAGTATCAGTAATTATGAAATGTTTACACATGTATTACTGGATCAGGACACAAAGGAACCACTGCAGCTGCCAATCATGGATGTTTACCAAGCTTAATTGTTTAGCCTCTTTTTTTCCCCCCCGGAATTGTGGATCCCTCAGGGACAAAACACGATCATTGGAAACTGAGCGCTCCTTGAAGACGGAAACATCCTGTTGTTGTCGGATGCAGCCGTGGCCGACATGTTGTGGATTGCCGACAACACCTGTCGGATTTGTGGGGTGGG
>OMPJ01007392.1:14765-34205 GCA_900312935.1 Carapus acus | reverse complement strand
GCGGGTCCCCCGGGCGGGTCCCCATGTAATTGAGGTCACCCAAGAGTAGTGCAGCTCCCTCTGTTGCGTTCAGGAGCCCTGGTCACAAGCGGATGCAGAGCTGGCGCTTGACCAGATCTTTTTCCATGTAAGAGAGTGGCTAAGCTGTGTGTGAAATAGAATGACACAGGTTCCAGCTGCTAACTGCATAATCAATACGATTCTTTAATGTACAGTTTGAGATGTAATGAGACTATCAGAAGAGAGGCAAGAGGGCTGTTGCATCACATTTTAATACATCTCTAATTCTGTTCCTGCTCATTTGGTGGAAAAGTCTTGCTTTCAACCCAGTAATGAAACAGCTTTTTTTTTGTATTGTCAACAACCAAACAAACAAACAAACAAAAAACAAAAATCGTAAACCATTATGTTCTAGCAATCTTGAACATTCACTTTGGTATAATTAGACATTGAAAAAGCAATGCTTTGAGTGCATGCATAATAGAGAATCCAAAATCGCCACCCTCCTCATCCTGTGTCAGGGTCTTTGCCTTGTCTCATCGCAGTAATCCTATCAATCCTACAGTTCATCAATAAACCCAAAGGGAGGGAGAGTACAGTGCAATGGCTGGAAAGTAAGAGATGTAAGAGTGGATTGGTTTTTGAGCTGAAAACCAAATATCAACTATGGGAAAAACTAATAATCAAAATACAGCCTTCTGACTTTCGTTAAAGAGGGTCAACTGATGTGCTTTAGGCATTCTGTCTTCTAAACCATTTGATGTCTGTCAGTCATGGGCTTCCTCAGGACCTGTGTATGGGTTAGTAAAAGCAGCCTGGATACATGCAGGGTATGGTGAAAAAAGAAGAAAAAAAAAAGCCAAATAAATGCCAAGAAACCATAAGGGAGACAGCAATGGCGTGCCATTGTGGCACGTTCCTACTCTCACCTGGGTCTGCTTTTTTTCTTGTGAAACTTGTTTTGCCCTTCCTCTCTCCGCTACTAACATGCTTTGGAGGCAAACTAACATCACCCATGGAATGTGTCATTCTACTAACCTGTATGGCTTTTGCCATTTAACAATGTACTAACAATATTGACCATCATATATGATTTGAGTAACAATCGTTATTCTGTTCACAGTTTTTAATTTCCTTTCTCCCCCCTTTTCCACAAAGCACTCAGGCATTGGACACGCTATGGTAAACAAACTACATTGTTCGGTAGATATCATTCTAATTGTTTCTTAGTTTGGGTTTTGCGTGTGTTTCTTTCCTTTCTTTTTTTTACTGTAGACGTCATTAACAAAAAAAGGGGAACTGCGGTTGGTACTCTTTTGCTTACTTTTGGAACCCTATTTTTTTTCTGGGATTCCTTTTTTTTTTGACATTCTTTTCCCCTCATCCGCCCATCTTTTGTATAATTTAAATTTAGTAGTGATGTCATTTGGAGCATTTTGCATCTAGCACTGGCTAACAAGGAGCACCCTCTTCAGTCCAGCTGGCCTGATGCTCATTGACACAGCCTGTTGTGTTTTTTTCTCCATTCATTATGCATGATGTGAACCTCTGAACACCTGTTGCAAATGAAACTGCCCATTTGTCAACATGATTGTCGCTGTGGAGTTGTGTTTGTCATTTGTGGCTCAGCAGCGCTTTTGCATGCATCTCCCATCTCACAAGTAGAGTGATAAGCCCTAATCTTCCAGTCTGCTGTTGAAAAGCTTTTTCTTTTTTATTCTTTTTGCATGTCAGCATGCAATAAGAAATTACAACAGCATGCCTGTGTTAAAAACAGAGATATGTTTAAAGTTACTTTTGTTTTTTTATTGCATGCCTCTAACCAGCTGGCATGTTCTACTTTCATTTTGTAGAAATGCTGAAATTACTAATAGGGAAACTGAGTTGAGCTAACCTAGTTCACATTCTACTAACACCATTTTTGTGTCTGCTAAAATTCTTTTCAGTTGCAGCAGGGGCAATACTAACACATAGTCTGGGTAGTCTACTAACCCCTCAAACTAGATCAGCACTCCCATGGTGGCTTGCAGCCTTTGGACTAATCACAAAGTGGACAAAATAATTTCAAAAAGCAAGAAAAACAGACATGAAAATGGGTCCCATGATATAAACATATAACTATATTTGTGAAAAGAACGCAAATCCAGAAAAAAGAAGGAAAGGCAATAACACTGCATTACATAGGATGTTTGAGTATAGCGTGTCCTTTCCCTGTGCTTTGTTGTCTAGGTAACAATATCGGTGGATGGGATTCTCACCACCACAGGCTATACACAGGAAGACTACACCATGCTAGGCTCTGACGACTTTTTCTATGTTGGAGGGAGCCCTAGTACGGCCGACTTGCCCGGATCGCCTGTTAGTAACAACTTCATGGGCTGCCTCAAAGAGGTAAAGTGCCACACGAACGCAGCGGGCAACCGTCCTCACCACAATCCACACAGGTGCCATCTCCATCCGCACACTGACCCAGTGTCATCGTTCACACTGTTCTGTCACTTGATTTCTTTCCTTCGGATAGTCTCGCACCTCGCTGTTTGTGAGTTTAACCAACCTGCTCATGCCCTTGCGTCTGAGAAGCGTGTCTCAGAGAGAATGGCTGACTGTGATGGGGTGTTTTCAAAAACCAGAGCCAGAGGGCTCGAAAATCTCTCCACCAACAACTGAAAAATTGCAAATGCGGCTGAATGAATAGAATAGAATAGAATAGAGTAGAATAGAATAGAGATAGAATAGGAATAGAACATCCCTTTTTATAATGCCCAATGGCCCAATGATTTTCTTGTTGGTGTTTTCTACACCAAATAATTTCAAAGACCACAGCTACAAGTTCTTAAGCTCTAAAAAGATGAAAATGTAAGACAAAATTCTATTTGTATTAAAATAAAGAAAATATGGCTGTGTAATTTCAAGGCACATAGGTGATTATTTCACAGAGGATGATTAAACATTGCAGATGATAAATGTATTGCATTTTATTGTTATAAAGTGCAATATTAAAGTACACTATGGTGCACAATTAAATAAGATGTTTCCCTCCTCCTTTTCACCTGTTTCCTACACACCTCAATCGTTGCAATCATTCTGAAATAGGGCAGACCGGGGCATGTAGTCACATTTTTCACATTCTTGTGTATTTCTTGGAAACAATATGTCAGATTGCAAAAATATGGGTACCACATGGAAGGAGAATGTTTCAAGTACGTCTTTCGTGTACAAGTTATTTTCATATCTCGAGTCAATGCAAAGTTATTGGCAATACAATGGAGAGTGCACACTTGTAACAACTTACCCCATCGTAGGGTAAGTTGTCACACTGCACAGGGTAAGATGTCAAACAGAATTTTGCAACAAATAAAACAAGAGCAAAAAAATTGTTAAGGTTCTTATTAGAGATGTCTGATAATATCGGCCCACCGATATTATCGACCCGATATTAGCATAAAAATGTAATATCGGTATCAGATTTTTTTGCCTTACAACCGATGAAATAAAAACCGATAAAGATACAATAATGCTTGCGTTACACTGAAATAGTGCCTATGCGCTCCTGAAGCGTTTACCAGCGCACGTATCGGTATCGGCTGTTATCGGTATCGGTTAATTGAGAGTTGGACAATATCGGCATATCGGATATCGGCAAAAAAGCCAATATCGGACATCCCTAGTTCTTATGTTACCCCTTCTTCTGTCTCAGTCATCTTGGGGTAAGTTGTCACCTGACAACTTACCCCAAGATGACTGACACAACTCGCCCCAAATTACCATATTTAGCAAAGGTAGCTCTAGCTTAAAGCTTACACCAAAACAATGACTGAGATTCGACAGGATGCCTTAATCTCTCCTCTTTCAAGGCCACATTCATCATTGTCCAGATTTTAATGTGAAAGAAGGTTAATTTGGAATATATGGGGTTGAAATTTTACTCACCTAAACTCATGAGGTGTTTCTTTCTTCTCAGACAGGACATGACCTCTGACATGGTAAAAAAAAATGGTATTTCACTTTTCAGTTGTCCACTCTGGTGGGGAAGATAATTGCAATGTGACAACTTGTCCGTGTGACAACAAGCCCCGGTCTCCCCTACTTATCAGCAACTGGAGCAGAAGCAAAACTCTGTGTTCAAAAAAAAAAGAGAAAAAAAAAAACATTAAGCAAACTGCATCTATCTATCTATCTATCTATCTATCTATCTATCTATCTATCTATCTATCTATCTATCTATCTATCTATCTATCTATACATACATACATACATACATGTATATACATATACATACATGTATATGTGGGGTCCCAACTGTTCTCTTCTAAGATATACAGTTGGAAAATCCTCACAACAGCTACACAAGATCCTGTTCATTAACCTATAAGGTGCATATGTATTTGCTTATGTATTTGCTTGTGTATTTGTTTCATCATATATTTGCAGTACGTCTTTTTTATAGTATTGTGGTTTGTTCTGTTTTTTGAGCACTATATTTCACATCCAGTTGAGGCTTTTGCTCTTAGTGGCTGTCTGGAGGCAACGCAGCTCTGCTTTAATGAGCAGACAGGGTGTGAGCCACATCTCAATTTGTCATGGAAACCTCATCAGAGGTCTCCTTTTTATCAGGCCGAGTTAAGTTAACAACAGCCTCTGTGCTGAAGAAGTAGAGACAGAGGGAACAGGGGAACGCAATTGGTGTAACCGTGGCGTCGTCTGTTGCCCTACTAAACTTTACAGCTCCTCCCAGACAGCTGATACTGCGGAGAGCTGCTGTCACTGCCTGAAGATCGATGCTCGAGAACGTTTAAGAGAAATTAATATTTCCCAGTAGACATGACAGACATGGAATTTCCACTTTTTTTCTTTTGCCCTGCTCCTGGGATCATTTAGTATTTTCTCTCCCGCACAATGACCGTGTCAATACTGCAAAATTTATGCTTGGTTTCATTTACTGGCCCATCAATTTATGGCAGATGATTTCATTTCTTTTGACAAGCTCTGTGCCTCGGCATGTTCGGCCTGTTAGATTAAACGAGAACTGTGTCTTCTTAGGTCAGTTCCTTTGCGTGCGCTCGCTCTGGGTGCGCAACTTAGCAGTGGTGGCTTCACAGCATGCGGCCATGATTGATGGAGTGATCCCAAGCGGAGCGATACCGCATTTGTGCACAGATTCCAGCTCCAAACTTGCTATTGCCCGGCCGGTTGGTTCAGATGGCAAAACAAGCGGCTCTGGAGTAATTGCTCAGTTGTCACCAAGCCGGGCGCTTGATGACAAATTAGTTTAGCGCGGCCATGATGGCATGTAAGCAGGAGCCTCACCGCTCAAACCAAACATCCTTTAGCCTTAACAGTGCCCTTTGTCTGCATGGCAAGGGCTTGATCGTCACACCTTCAGTCTGTCCTAATGAAGTCCACCACAGGGAGTTTCCCTTTTTGATTCTTAAAAGATAGTGTCTTTCATCCTTTTACTTAATTAGTTTCATTTTACTGTCATTTCAAATTGTCCTTTCTTTCCATTTTCATGTATTCCTATCAGATATTTTAAAAAGCCATCAAGTCTTTGGGGTGTGCAAGCTTTACAGAGACCAGGTTTGAACTGATTGAGCGAATTATTCAATAGAACAGGTTTTTGTAAAAAGTTTGTAAAGATGAAAGGATAACGTATACAAAATGCATGAAATGTCTCAAGACCAAATTACTGATTGGGCTAAACAAATGGAAGCCAATAAGGTATCTGTCACCGGTTCTCAGAGAGTCCCACGGCTGCTAATGCCTGCTTGTATGCTTGACAAAAATTTGCATGTTTTCTAACAAAAATCGACTGTTACAAGACATATTCAGAACTTTGCGGCCTAATCTGGAAACAGCAGCGGCATGAAAGACTGTAGATCTGACTCGTTGACAAGACCAGTGCTCCATGCAAACTGGGTCCCTTCTGACACGTCCCTGTTTTTGTGGCACTGCTTAGCATGACAGCAGATAAAGGGCATGACATGATGTTTTCCCAGCTGTGACTCGTGTTGATCCTGCCCGTAATGAGTGATAGAAAATGTTGAAACTGTATTATTTTTAGATATATGCTTACTGTTTCAGCTGAGCAGCGTTCAGTTAGTGGATCTGAGCAGAGTACGATGTTTCATGTAAATAATTTCAGTCTCAAAAGACCAGCTTTGATCGTCAAGGAAACACTTGCTTGAGTAAGAGAAGGCTTCAACAAAAATATGAAAGAGTGGAATGGTGTCTCGTATTTGTTTTCTTCACAGATGATCAGCGGGAAACGACTAATTCATTACTAATGATATTGAACCGTTAACACATTCATTAGATTTACTCTCAGTATTTTGATGATGTATGATGAAATATTCAGTACTACAAAAGTTTCTTCTCAGCAAAGACACTCAGCAAAGTTACAAAACATGGCATCACTAACGCAAGTAGTTAAACAGAAGTTTTATTTTTGCTTCTATTCGGAAATTTTGTGGTAACACAAGGTGCCGTTAATAGCGTGGCAAATTGGCAATTTGTTAGCGCCACTGAAGCATTTGATGGTAGTTTTCCATTTGGTTAATAGTTAGTTTAATGGCTCGTTGGCTAACTTGATCACAATTACATCCGTTTCTCTCGCACCTCGTCAACATGTCTCCTTCTGCCTTTTGTCTTTTTACCATGTGAAATATTGGAGAAACTGACAGCTGAATTGTGTTAAAATGCGACAGTTGTTTTCAATATTGCTGAGTGTTAAATGGATATCCTTGAGTGCTGACAATTAAACCAGTGAAAGACACTGCGATATTTTTAGTGCAACAGGGATGCAATATCGTAATTCAAGAAGTAATAATACTGGACATAAAATTTGACCATTATATGCATATGTCAATATTCAGATGATTTGTAGGATTACACAAATGTTTGAAAACATGTTAAAGAGCAATCTACGCTCTTACTTTACAGGAGAGCAGTTTCTAGAATTGAATCCTGGTTTACTGTCCATATATTTTCTGCCATAAAAGTTAGGTGTAGTTCTGTTAAGGTGCTAAATTTTGACGGGATTTCTCGCCGTTCATTTATTTCTCTTCATGGTATCTTTCTATAGCTTATGGAGGTACTATCAATTATCCAGAGGCCTTGATACTCATCATCACCTCCAACCCACAACCTTGATCAGCACTTTACACCACACCTGCAATCAATGCAGCAGTTTAGTTATATCACCCCCCATCTCCTACTCCTCACAGACCCTCAGGAGATCAGCCCTGACTGTCTGTGATCATTTTCTTTGGCCATTATCATTGTTGTCTTTGTGTTTCATTTCCCTCCCTCTCTTTCTCTCTCTCTCTCTTCCCCTGGTGCCAGCTGAAAGTTTCCACTTTCTACCCCGCACTGCACCTCAGTAGCGACTATTTGTGGACATCCAATTCCATGCAAAGTAGGCAGACTGATGTTAGAGAAATCAAGCATTCTGTAAATACAATTTGTCAGGCAGGATTGAACCTATATTTACACTCATTTACTGTACCGCTTTAAGCTGATACCACAACTTGCTCTGTAAAATGATTCCACCACGCACACGCACACAAAAATAACACCATCTGTAGGCCGAAATTTGAGCCCGACCTCTATTGTTGATATGGGAAACTGGGCGCTGTTCTTCTTTTGACTGAAAGTTGTACCTTCTCTTCACAGGTTGTGTACAAGAACAACGACGTGAGGCTCGAGCTCTCTCGCCTGGCCAAGCTGGGTGATCCCAAGATGAAAGTCCACGGCACCGTGGCCTTCAAATGCGAGAATGTCGCCACTCTGGATCCCATCACCTTTGAGACACCTGAGTCGTTCATTATCCTAAACAAGTGGAACGCCAAGAAAACAGGATCCGTCTCTTTTGACTTTCGCACAACGGAGCCCAACGGCTTGCTGCTCTTCAGCCATGGAAAGCCTAAGCAGCAGCCAAAGGACTCAAAGAGTCCCCAGACAATGAAAGTGGACTTCTTTGCTATCGAGATGCTGGATGGTCATCTCTACCTCCTGCTTGACATGGGCTCAGGAACCACTAAGACCAGGGCGGTGAACAAGAAAGTCAATGACGGAGAATGGTACCATGTGGACTTCCAGCGAGATGGTAGATCTGGTAGGTTCTTCAAGTGGTATGCAATATTTTTCACTCAGTGCTATTCATGTCCACATCTCGAGCATTTCAAAATAAGTGAGCAGCACAATGAAGCTAAGACTGATGCTGGCAAGTGGATAAACGTTTCGATTGAATGTATTGGGCCGAGACCAATTTACGGTCGGTGGCCACATGCCATCCAAAGAGTCACACATCGTGATTTGAGGCAGTGATGTCTTCCAAAGCACAGTTTTGTCCCCTGTCTGTTTGCTCTCTAAGCCCGTGGGTTAGACCCCAGTGCCACACTGCTCCCTGTTGATTTGCTTATCTAAGCAGCAATTTGTTAGCGTGTGCTTAGAGCCATGGCCTTGCAATGTCATGCTGCAAATTAGATATACCCCCTGACCGTGTTTTCCACTCCATATCAAGGGGGGGAAATTAGATTAACTGTTTCATTACCCACAGCACTGGGCCATGGTTCTAAACAGAGCCCAATAAAATGCTGTAATTATGATACACCATGTTCATGTGAAGGATTGTGTGGTGCTTCAATGTCATTTTTCATAGTGTTTCACGAAATTGACTATGAATTGAAATCTTTTCGTTTTGCCTCAAAAGCACAATAACTTGGATGAAAAATACATGAATGAAATCGCATTAAACAACGTGTTTACCTCATCGATCTATATAGATAGATAGATAGATAGATAGATAGATAGACAGACAGACAGACAGACAGACAGACAGACAGACAGACAGACAGATAGATAGATAGATAGATAGATAGATAGATAGATAGATATGTGAATTGTGTTTAGAATCAGCCTCGTGTTTAAATCAACAGTACATTACCGCACACCAATGCGGGACTTAAAATACACACAACAAAGACATAACATATCCCTTTTATTTTTTCTTTCTTTTTTTTTTTTTATGACCCAACTCTCTGTACTTGCTCCTCACTCTGTCTGCCCTGCCTAAGTTTCCATGGAAACAGGAGGTGGTCTCTCCCAGGCTTGAGACAGTAACTGCACAGTGCTGTGCTGAGTTGTGCACTAATGACATTTCAGAATAACTTTCTTTTTTTTTTTGGGCTTCCACTTCCTCAAATCCAAGACCTGCACAATTGCAACCTCAGCTGGGTGAGGGGTTTTTCTCATGCACATTTTTGTGATAACATGCACGAGGAGTCACAAAATATTCAGCATCTCAAGAACCATGCACTCAGTTGGTATTCCAGAAATCCCTGTTGGCTGTAAATTTACCAATGATGAATATATTGACTCAGCCTACCACATGAATTTTAACACAGTGTTGACATTCAAAAACGCTCCCTCTCTCATATAACATGTCAAGATGTTGTTAAATTGCACAAAGCCTTATCCTTTTCAATGAATGATGCAAGTCTATCATCGAAGTGAAAGCTACATTTTCATGTATTTACCCTACACTGTGTCAAGCACATTTTTCTTGACAGGCATATAGTGTTGTCCTTAAACCAATGCTTGATTGAGACCTCAAATCATTTGGCATTAATGAAATAACAATGGGAAATGGGGAGTAACGGAAGGTCATGAAAATATGTGCAATTTTCAGATTCTAACTATCAACTTTAACCAATCGTAGACCAGATAAGTGAGGCAGATTGGCAGTTCTATGCTGTAAATTGTTCCACACACCAGCCGAGTGTTTAGCCAAGCCCTCCTGCGTGAGATTGGTGTGTACATGGTGAACCAAGCAAATGAATATTCCGTGTAAGCTTGTGCATTTCACCACTTGCCATTTGCGACTCGCTCGCTGTTTAAAAGGTTGAGTTGCTTCCACCTTTTAATGCTCGACAACGTGTTTCATGGATAGTGTCCAACCCGTCACCCGCGTGTGAATGTTTGATGGAATTTAAGTCATGTTAAAACATGAGAAATGAACTCGGTAGTCTGCACAGTCCCAGGAGATCCTGAGTCACGAAACATATGGTGCTCTCAGCTTTTCAGCCATGCGTCAGATGTTTTATTGATACAGCAGAGGGCACATCATTCAAAACCAAAGGGTGAGGGAAAAGCCAGACAGAATTATCTACAGCTGGAGTCCCAGTAAGCAAAGCCTACTTTCGGTGACAACATCCGAGTGTGATGATTGCCGGGTTTGTTTAGATGAGTTTTACCCTTCCTGCTGAGAGCTTGCTGGAAAATAGTCCTTTCAAAATCAACAATTACAGAATCTAGCAGACAACTTTCAGTTAGGCCTGAGCTTTTTGGCATGAAGTGCATCGGGTCACTTGTCGCAATCACCACATGAACATCGTACTTGTTGCACTCCTAATTTCTGCCAGAGCCGTTTTCTCTTTTTCTCACACATGTCCAAACACACACACAGGCATCCGCACGAGCGCGCGCGCGCACACATACACACACACACACACACACATACACACATCCCCTCTCCCACAGCCCACTCATAAGCCTGCCTACAGAGAATCCAATCACATCGAGAGATTTGGCCGTATCGCCTAACTGGATTGTAGTAATCCCCTATATAACATGTTTTAGAGATGTGTGAGTGGGGCCAGGAGCTAGGGGACATCATGCCATGTTGATCCATGCTGGTGATGCAGAAAGTCTGAGAGAGATCTTAGTTGGCTTTTAGACCCCATGCCTTCAGGTTTGATGAAATATCATTTATGGGTCATATCACACAGAGTCGGCGACAGAGACAGAAATGCGCAATTTGACTGCAAGCTGCAGATTTGAGATTAGATTGTCATCGCTGCCATTATTCATTGTCATTCTCATTTATTGCCAACACTGGCTTTTTTCATTAAATTCCCTTATGTCCTACACTTGTTCCTCATGACACAATATTATTTGCTGCTGGTCATTTGCCTTATCGTGTCATCACACAATCCAGCCCTCATCTCTTCTTCAGAGGACTTTATCTCTGTGTAGCCATCTTGTTCTGGATCCATTCCCTCCCCTTTTATGCTTGGGAGCTCTTACAAAGGCACTCCTCTTTTTCTTTTGGCTATAAATAATATCTGTGTAGGCAGCCGTGCAGCTGATCTGACCGAGCGTATATATGCTTCTCATGTCGCTGGCCTCTTGACGGCGTGTGTCCCCACTGGATGTTATGCCCCCCCCCTGACTTAACATAAGTTGACTGTGTTTACACAGCACTGTGACAAGTGAGCAGTACAGTGTGAGCGGGGATGTCTGAAAGAAGCCGACATCCATCTCTGGTTGTACGCTGGCATCCATTTTGACAGACGTGCATATTATGGAAACTGAGGACCTGCCACTGTTGTGCTCGATAACCAGACAAATATGCGTTGATTCAAGATGGTGCAGAAACATTTGGGCAGAGGATTTCTGTAGAGGGACACTTTGCTGATTTGGTCAAATTCCAGACTCTTATTCTGTAGGAAAATTCATTCGTGTTACGTAATGTGTTGCACAGTTTTACAGATTCGGTGGTCTTCCTGATTTTGTTGATGTAGATAATTTTTCAAGTTCTAATGACCTTAGGCTGTAGCACAGTAAATGCTGTATCATTTCGATCTCAGGGGATGTTGTTCATTCATTCATCATCCATAATGTTGGTTCTGATGGCGTGCGTAATAAGGTGCCAGTCATCAAAATCGACAATTTGCACAATGCACTTCAGTCAGGAGCACTTGCTGGCAGGTGGATATGTACATACTTCACAGATGGCATCAATACCAGCAGTGAGACATGTTGTAACTGGGCAAGAAAGTTAAGTTTGATGCCTAAACTGCCACAATATTCTATCATGTCGAACATCTGATGCAAATGCTGCACATATGATTGGAGTGTAATTACCACTTTTAAAAAAATCATCCTGACCACAGTGACATTAATTCTTCAACCAGGCACCTGCCCCGTTCAGAGGAAAGTTTCTCTGCTAATGAGTTTGATACAGTGCCCTCGTTAGCTCTAACCTGAAGGGAGCTGTTCTGGCTCTGTGATGACTGGCCCTTGCCAAGTGTGCAAAGCTAGGAAGTCACAACAGATGTGGCTAGAAAGAGTTGGGGCAATGGGTGGTTGGGGGGAAAGTATGGGGACAGATGCTTGGGGGCAGGACCCCGTGAAAAGAGCTGGGACATGTTAGAGAGATCATGGTAATCATTGTGCACTCTGCCTTTTTGCTGCCTGTTTTCCACCAGAGAAGAAAACCTCAACAGCCCTTCTTTTTTATTAATATTAATGCTAATGCGGTCGTATAGTTGTCGCAGGGATTGTGCATTAATTGAATAAAGATGTGTAGATCCGTCTCCGCTCTTACTGTAATACGGACGTACACGCTCACAGGCTCACGATAGTATTAATTGAATACAAAAGGGACAAATAATTGTGTGACACGTCAGAAAATGAACTTGACAGTGTCTGCAGATTTCACTACAGAAGAACAGGATTCGCATTTAATTCTATTCACTTGTCAGCTTGTGGTGGCACGTACCTTGAGAAATTATGCGTCTGTCACTCAAAATGTTAATTGTTTCTTTGTAGCGCTGTTATTTTGAAGTACCCAAAAGGTTCTGTGGGGCCTTCCCCCAAGCAGTGTCTCGCTATGTTGCTCCTTGGTATTATGGTATATAGATTACTGGAGGAGGATGTGGGCAGTGAAAGCAGCCATCATTAATTAAAGATCCACAATAGCTTCTGCACCGAGTGTAAAAGATCCATACACAAATTAATCACCCAGTCTGAGTCCCACAGTAAGGCCCTTCCTCTCTCTAGCTTTACAGTCCAGTCATGTCCGTTGTTGTTTACTGCGCTCCAGATCGAGAATTAAACCTGAATGAGAGTGATAAATCACAGCGGAGAAACACACAAACTCACATTCCAGGTTTACGTGTTGGAGAAGCAAACAGAAGCAGGACGGTGGGTGAAAAAAAAGGAAAAAAAAACAGCATGGAGTCCATTAATCAAGTTCAAAAAGATGGCTACGATGTTTTTTTTTTCCATTTGGTAGGCTGAAAGGAGAGATGGGGTACTGATTTTTCCTTTCCCTCTCTTCTCTTTTTTATGACCACTGCTTTATAGATAAAGGAGATTTATTATGGGAAATCCAAAGAAAATAGAGAAGGTACTCTAAGGGTGCTCACATTAGGCTACTAATAGACTACCGCTGCCTCACGATTAATGTGTCTTCTCGAGACTCATCTGTCATTCTGTATGAGAGTAAGAGAGTGGGGACTCTGTCCAGATGGATAATACTGATTATTCTCATAAACAGGTCTCCATTCTTTTGAGTTTCTGTGTAGAGCTGATCAGATCTTTCGGTATCATAGGTAATGAATAAGTGCTATAATCTGACCATCTGCTCAGTTGCCTTACCATGGATGTGTCACTTTTTGCTCCTAGGTACCATCTCCATCAACACCTTCCGCACTGCTTACACAGCTCCCGGAGAGAGTGAGATCCTTGATTTGGATGACAGTCTTTACCTTGGGGGTCTGCCAGAGAACAAATTGGGTCTGGTGTTCCCTACTGAGGTATGGACAGCACTTCTCAACTACGGCTACGTTGGCTGCATCCGGGATCTGTTCATTGATGGACAGAGTAAGGATGTGCGACGTCTGGCTGAGATCCAGAAAGCCGCTGGGGTCAAGCCCTCCTGCACTAAGGAGCCTCCAAAGCAGTGTTTGAGCAACCCCTGCCAAAACAATGGCATCTGCAGAGAAGGATGGAACCGCTACGTGTGCGACTGCTCTGGAACTGGATACCTTGGCCGCTCCTGTGAAAGAGGTAAAACGATTTTCAGCGGTTGTGATCTCTCTCAGGATCGAAAACATAATCTCTTGTTTGTGAAGTGCTGATTTAGGTTCCAGTGTATTTGGAGCGGAAACGCAAAGGAGGGGAGAGTAGCTTTAACAGGGCCCGTTTCCTGTAAGCAGGGTTTTGCCTTTCAGGTACAGAACGAGCAGAAAGACTAGGCGACAGGCGACTTAAACAATGCCGAAACAGCAAATTGGAATGAATAAAACACCTGTTCTCATCGAGGGGGACAAGAGGACGGAGGAAACTGAGTCAGAGGACAGAGGTTGTTGTTGGGCTGGTGAGTTGCAGGTGACTGATACATCAGCGAGACATTTCTGGTCACGTCTACACTACGCGCGGCCCTGTAAATTGGCTGTCCTCTGCTAACCATTAGGCTCATCAAACTGCTCGCCTGTGACCGAACCTGCTTGCTGAATACCTAACCCTATCTCGCTGTCTCTACGGGAAGACAGCAAAACATTGAGAATGGAATAAAGTCTTACAGGCTCATGTCTTTGACTGCAGATGAGATAAAAGCTCTTCGTAAAACAAAAGCTCAGCCTTCCCAAAGCCCACTACTGTCTCAGGACGCTCCAACGTGCCAATAACGAAGTGCTGTTTGTTGGTGTGGAATATTGAATAGGTGTTGAGTCAGAAACACGTACAGTGTCCCCTTGTGATAATGGACGTCATCATACCGGATTTCAGTGATAGCGGATATATTTTCCAATAACTGAAGCATCTGTACGTAGCAGGAACAAAGGACATAGTCCGCTAACTCGCAGAGTGTCCACCAGGGGCGGAAGCACACCCCAATGCGCTGAGTTTGAGTGTATTATGCGCATGAGACCCCAAAAATGAATCAAAGTAGAGGGATGTCTAATACTTGAGCTGTGTTTGGATGCAGAGAAGACTGCAAATACCCCATTTTTAGTCACAAACTCATCTTTCATTAACAAAAGGTAAATAAAATCTAGTTTTTCCGTCAGTTGTCACAAAGGGAGACAGCACCACACATCTCAGTATCTGTTTTACGCCTAATTGCAGTAATGCTACACATGAATGTGGGTGTTTTGTTTTAAAGGATCTGGCCAAATGCAAAGGACAGCACGTTTCCTGCACAGGATCACTGCCTCTCAAGGGCTCGGTGGTACAGAGATTGCCCTCTGACTTCTCTGAGTATATGTGTCGTGAAACATTATACACCTAAGCTTGCCAGTTCTTTCCACACTTAAGCATTCTCTCAGACGTCAACTGACTGAAAAAATATCTCCTGCATCTATTTTTCATTCATAGTGCAGCTTTTAAATTTTAACCATTATCTCTTCAATGATAATAGTTTGTTTATACTCACAGTCAAACATTTGGGGATAGAAATAATTCTATGTTTATGTTGTATTCATGAATGAGTCATGGCCTGAACCAGAATTAATAGATATTAATGAAATGCTATTTCCTATTTGTAATGAAAATCAAACCAATTACTGCCAAACACTATACAATATTCATAGTATATTTGTATGAATTCCCACTACAAATATTCGACTCAGTGCTAATTATGAGCAGGGTTGAGATTCTCTTTCTTTGAACCTCTGTTGTAAACAGGAAAGCTGAGCATTGTAGTTGACTAAATGCTGTTGAATCTGAAACTTCAAATTGTATTATTTCTTTTTCTTTTTGTGTTATCCTCTTGTCCACATTTGTAAACATGTGTATTGATGTTCTTCCATACATTGAGAAGGATCAGGACAGTTGAATACACATTTTCCACCACTAGTGAGCTTTCATACGTGCTGCTGCAAAAGACTGTAGGGAAGGTTTCCGTGGATCTATGATAAGGAAATCAGTGCAAAGTGTATCTTTTATTTTTCTCAGTTGCACTGTATCTTGAGAACTGTACCAAAGGTGAAACATATCAAAATGAAATTGAGATGTGCTTAGAAGGTGAAATATGATGAAAAAAAAAAAAAGTTCCCGCAGCTGACTGCCTGTTTGGTGCAGGGACTGCAAGGATATAGTGAATAGCCCTTGATAGCACAAAATAAAAGGAAATGAGCACAAACAAAAAGCAATGTGACAGTGACAGACTCACTCGGGTGTACCTTTTCAACTGAGACCACCAACCTCTCATTCATTGGAGAGATAACATTGTGTCAAACAGATATGGTTTTGGTACATATGTAGTTAAGGAGCACAATGTTTCAAAGAAACCCTCCTTGCCAAACATAAACAGTAAAACATCTCATTCACTGTAATGCCATTAATCATGCAGATAAATGATACATATCAGTTTTGGTAAGTAGATGTAACTGATTGATGCAAGCGAAAACACCACTGTACTTCCCTGTCAGAGTGATTAGCAGTGTGGTTATGAATTAGTCATTGCACTTAAATCGTTTGGCAGCCAGACACATGGAAAGTGGAGGGAAGAAAGTAGTTATTTGTCCAATTTTTGATTCAAGATTAGGATATTTTGCACGGGCTGTGTCTGAAAACACAACAGGATGCCAGTCTTTCCCTCTTTCCTGTCCTAAAAACATGCTCGTCAAGGCAATTCTCCACTCATCTGTCAGTTGTTAAGCTAAGTGTGTGAGTGGGAGCAGCGGTTAAGCGGATGGCGCTTGGTACACCGCCAGCTGTTTTGATGGCTCCAGTGTCTGCATACACTGGTGAGGATGCGGTAGGCAACAGCAGGAGGTGGAGCTGTCAAGAGAATTACACTGATTCTCACTTATCCATGCATGGTGTTCCACCCGGTGGCAAAATACAGCTACTGCATATGGCGGAGGAGGAGAAAGAGGAGGATGAGTGGAAAAAAAAAATCAACCCAAAAACTTGAGGAGGACTTGAGGAAAAGAATAGAGTTCTTTGTCTTCTTTTAGGAGATTTTAATTGGGCAGACAAAGCATCCCTCCCACCCCCATCCGTGTTGTCCTCCCCTGCATTCCTCATCCAGTTGCTAATTAGCCACAGTAAGATGCAGCGCAAGATTCACAGATGGCGTAATAGGCATGGTGAAACACACACGAATATTCCCTGATGAAATGTGACATACTGCATGCCAACACTTATGGCTGTTATTAATTGCAATTTTTTGTATTCACATAGATTGTGGCTGAATGTGGAAAAGATGGAAGAGAAAGAGATTGAGGAATGATGATTGAGGAAGATCGATGCAAAAAAAACATTCACTCACTGTCTGTCATTCTCATCGCGACATGCAGGCATTTATATTTGATTATGAAAGGAAGCACAATGTCATGGCATAATAAAGGGATGTGTGCCAATGTACAATAACATATATATATTGTATGTGTAAGCCTACGTTTAGCCTCCTGGTGTAGTCTGCAGGATTGAGGCTACAAGGTGCCAAATGACATTTTACTATGTTGTCATCAAGTTGGGCTCCAAAACGTGTCAAGAATATTGTCAGATAGATAGATAGATAGATAGATAGATAGATAGATAGATAGATAGATAGATAGATAGATAGATAGATAGATAGATAGATCGGAAACATTCAGGCATTTAGATAAAGATCTTAATCTTATTCATGTATAATCCTCCCATCATATTTCCCTAGAAAGATCGAAACTTTAAATTTGGGAAATGATGATTAACACTGTGATGATACTACAAAACCCTTATCTATGACAGCAGAAAATGTTGCAAACGTTTGCACATTGTCTTGTGTCACAAGTCTCTGGTTGTCTTTCGTTTATCTGTGATGTGAGAACAGACTTGGAGACTTCTCGATTAATCCTAATCTCAAAGAGAACATCTTGGCCGAGGCCTTTGTTTCCGGCTGTGCTGTCCAAATCTGCAATTGCCTCGCACTTCGAACAGACATGCTGGTTTGTTTGGTGGCTTTTTGTCTCCTTCTGTCGCCTTGTAATGAAGACACAGTATGGTGAAGAAGCAGATATGAAGCTGTCTTTGGATGCTACCAACTCTCTGTCCGTCCCAGGCTTGAAAAGTTCCGGTCGGCTGGCAGCTTGTTTTCACACAGTCAGTGACTGTACCTCTCATGTTGAGTATACTAAGATAAACAAAGCAGGATGCGGTGTGGAAGACAAGCAACATTGAATTATTTATGACGACTAAGTCATTTTCTTTTCCCTGCCTGTATATTATGGACGTTGAACATACATTTTTCCAAAACCCTTCGGCAATTGTTGGCTGATATATCTGAATTGGATTATGAATGAAGCCCTGATGCTGAGGGACATCGCAATCCTGTAACACACAGCTGACAGCACACTTCTGGCAAAGCTCACACACATTCAGGAGAGAGAGAAGCACAGACTATGTGCATTTATCTGCTTGCTATTATTCGCTGTTTCTGAGGAGCAGAGCCTTATTTGTTGCCTCTCCAAAAGCAAAATAGTTTTCTGAGAACACAACGTCACATTTTCTTTCCCAGAAACGCTGGATTGATTCATCATGATTGGTTCCATCACTCCTCCAAGGGCTCAGACTCATCAGGGGTTAGCTCATACAAAAGCTGCAGCTCCTGATTCTCAATTTATTTTAATATTAAATGTGGGTGCGCCATTAAAAATGAGTCGGTCTCCAGAATTGGATATTTGACAACTGCTCATTTTGCATCGGGTAATGATTCCCCCGGTGGAGCTGCATATTGTCATGCCCATATCTGTCTTTCTTATTTATGGCATTTTGAGAACCTCATCTTTGTATCTCGACAACGGGTGACACCTGATATGTAACGCAATAAGTAGACTTGACAATATTCTGTCACTATCATGCCTTTTTGCAGCCTTGATTGTGCAAAAATTGACAGTTAATCACCAAAAATTCGGTGTGTTGCACCAATCAAACTTTTTTCTAATTCATCTATCCATATCAGGTGTTTTTTGTTAGTTTATTTTTTGTTTGGGATTTTTGCTGATTTTTTGTTTTCTATTTCGAGGAGAGCAGCGATCTAGATTTGCTTCACTTTTGCATCCCTGACAAATCTCAATGAAGATCTTACTGATGAGTGTCATCATTACTTATTTCTACTGTGACACTTCAGTTACAAGTGCGTCCGCGCACGCGTCTTGTAGTGTGTGTGTGTGTGTGTGTGTGTGTGTGTGTTTTGAAACACATTACAAGGGCAGAGTTATTTGTTGTAGAAAAGCTCCACCCACTTTATACGGCTAATAAAAACATTCCTCAGGCATTCATTTGAACGCTTCTGTCAACGGTTAAGAGCTAACAAAACATAGCTCGTAGCCTTAGACGCCTGGCAGCAAGCAGACAGTTTAGCGGCGAGAACTCGTTTGTCACATGCCTCTGTCATCTGCCCAGGACCCCAGGAGGACGTCCAGAGATTGGATTTAGGTGAGGAATGTGACGAAGTCGTCCCAGGGGATGAATGTGACATTGGCTGGGTGTGATGAGGTAGTTGTGATGAGGTGTTGCTCGCACTGGTCTCCTCTAACCCTCCTCTTTTCCCTCCCAACGCTGCTCTCCGTCTGCCTCGGCGCCGCGGCCGCGGTAATGGCTCTGTTATTGTGTTACGGTTTAGTTACAGGAAATGCTGTTACAACCCAAAGCCCCCCGCCCTCCTGC
>OMPJ01007392.1:2815-14745 GCA_900312935.1 Carapus acus | reverse complement strand
CCATGTCCTCCCCACCCGCCAGCGTTAAGACAGTCTCCACGGCGCTCTCTCCAGACGTCTGCCTTAATGCTTTTAGTAGATGCAACCGCTCAAAGCAGAGGCTCAATATTCCATGTCCACAGACTATTACGACGATGTTGCCACTTGTATTTTTGCCCACAGTCAATATCAATTTGCTCCTTAGTAGCTAGAGCTGTTGTATTGAATTGGGAGATTTACTTCTCCTCTTGGAAAATTCACTGTCTCACTGTGTGTCATTGGGGCCAGCAACAAGTTGTCTTTATTTCGATGTCATTGGAATATCCAAAATTTTATGAACAGGTCATAATCTTGATGGACGTTCACAGCGCCTTGAGGATTTAGAGTGTCTTGAGCACCATTGTGTTTATCATCCACTTTTATTCCTCCAAGCTGAGGTGCAAAGGGAAACAGACGTTTGTGTTATATTGTTAGGAGCCTTTCACTGAAGTTACTTACTACAGCATCACATTTTTGCTCAGTTTTTCTTTCATATATTTCTTATTTGCATCTGCAACTGGCTGGTGTCTCTATTCATATTCCACTGCCCACACATCAGAAACGAGGAGAACCTCCCATGTTGAGGTTTTAATGTTCAGACTGCTGCAGGATGACTTTTAATATTCCATCATGGATGTTGGGGAGCACAAAAGACAGCATGAATATTCCAGGCACATGCCTTATGGAACTTGCCTGAAAGTTGCCATCTTCCTATTATTATATACTGCAACGTTTTTAAGGCTCTCCCTGAGCTGCTGGGACCATTAATTTCCTGGATCACAAGATCGACAGATCAACTAAGTACCTACCTGCCTACGTGAAAGTTGATGAGAGTTGTATGTAAAACAATATTTTGCATTAGTGTAGTAACTGCTACAAAAGAACAATTTTTTTCTATGTGTTTCTGTTGTATTAAATCTCTTCTTGATAATGCTGGGACTACAAACTCTGCACTTGATCCATTTGCATTTATGAGGAGCAGTGGGCCGCTTTAGTATCTGGGGCTGGTTGGGGATCAAGTTCTGTTTTGGGGTTCAGGGTCTTGCTCAAGGCCACTGCATTATTGCTTTGGAATGAGCATAGAAACAAACCAGCAAAGAATAGAACAGTGTCGTTGCCTGCGTGGGTGCGTGCGTGTGTGTAAATTTTTATGTGTGGGTAAACTCTTCTGGTTTACCCTTAATGTTGAATGGTAAGCTACTAATGGAGGCACAAGTTGCAGGCATTACTCTTCTACCGAACGTTATTTTAGCTGCCTCAGAATAGCAGTCATCCCTTCTAAATCTAAGTAGCATTTGTACTTCACGGTGTTAGCTACACTAATCGCTTTGCTCTTTACTGTGACTATGAATCCATTGTTTGTTGCCAATAAGCAAAACAAACATTTCACATTCAGTGCTTAGTCACAGGTCTCAAGCCATTTTGTAGAATGCAGGATTCATTTAGCTGCTCAATAGTCATGCTCTGTGTGCTCACAGGCATGTAAATCAACATTCAGACGTTCAGCACCCACTGCCAGGAGTGTTTTTTTTTTTTTTTTAGGTAGATACATGTGCTAAGGGTTGGCCCAGAGGTGACAATTGAAATGGGGGTCAGTGAAACTGTGAAACATTTGGCTGCAGACCTCTCTGCAGTAACTAGGATTATTAGTTGTGATTCCCCAATGGGTTTGATATGAAAATTAATCAACTGCTTTGAAATGAAGTAGAATTTGCATCAAAGGGAAAATGATATTACTTTCTCATCAAGTTACATAAACTGAAGTTGTAGCATAAGTCTGCACCATAAACCTCATGTTTACTGCCCTCGTACGAAATTGTTCCTCATTCTCTCACTCCCCTCCCACACTTTCCCATTCCATTTTTCTGTTTTTGCAGAGGCGACTATCCTCAGCTACGATGGCAGTAAGTTCATGAAGATCCAGCTGCCAGTGGTGATGCACACAGAGGCTGAGGATGTGTCTATGCGCTTCCGTTCCCAGCGAGCGTACGGCATTCTAATAGCTACTACGTCTCGGGAGTCGGCTGACACTCTGCGTCTCGAGCTGGAGAGTGGACGCGTCCGCCTAACTGTCAATCTAGGTAACGCCTCGGACTTGCACCGACCGCGGCAGCAAACGCCGAGTGTCAAACGAAACACAGCGAAGCCCTAGGAAAAAAAGGAAAAAATAGAAAAAAAAAACTCTGAAAAGTCAGATCTACTCAGATTTGATTGCATGTAGTGGGATAGAGGAGATGGAGATGGTACGGAGACTTTCAATGGATTCAGTCTGCGGCTCTTGCGCTTACGACCAGTTGAGCACACAGAAGCCATTGCCCAGCAGGGAATGCTCATTGCTTTTTTTGTTTTCTTTTTTTCCCCCCTTCCTCCCTCTATCTAACTTCTAATCAGCTGCAGTTGTCAACTCTGCAATTCTCCAAAGTCATATGACTTCACTGTGCGAACGCTACCATTTCTCTCTGTGCTTCTTGCACTGGCAGTCGCATCTAGTCGCCCCGTCCGCCAGCAGCCCAATAACACTTTTTCAGATGGATTGGTTTGTTTATGCCAAACACACTTTTGAGGTGTGCCCTCAGCCCTGAACGCACTGACGCAAATGCACAAACGCACACACACACGCATTGAGACACACGCATACTTCCCCAAAGTGTTGCTTCATTAAGTCACTTCGTCTTTGTAGAGGGGATGCGTGATGGCACATAAACCAGCAACCAAAACTTAATTGAGCACAGGCAAACGGACAATTTACAAGCTTTGACTGAAGTCATTTAAAACCATGACCAAATAAAACACACCCAGACATCCGTATACTGCAGTCTGCATTTGGCAGAGAATATTTCTCCATTTGCCTGTGAACACACCAGTGCCTGTGAGAACTTTGCTTTTGACCAAGAGCAATGCACCACTTTCAATTCATTGCTATCATTCAACTGCTTTGACAGAAATTAGTTTCTCTGGCTTTTTAGAGACGCACACAACATAGACAACTGGTGTCTGCTTGAAGTTATTAGGGAGACTGCGATGTAAAATTCCCAATCACTGCGACTGGAAAACATTTAAAGTACCATCACTTTTGACTGCCAGCATTAAAAGGTCCTCCCCTTGTGACTACAAAGCAGAGCATTCCCTGCTAAGGTGGGCTAGTGTTGGTCTCTGGCTGTCTGCGACCACTTTTCTGCTGCGGTTGACAACACACGACTGGCAGGGCCAAATGGGAAAGATGTACATGACCCAGGACTCGATCATCTCAACATCAATCAGGCATTAGACAAACTAATGTTATACAGACATATGCCAACAGAAAATATTTGTACGACTCTTAGCCTCCAGCAGTTTGTGACTCCAGACTATTTATTGATATTTACCACTGTTACTGGTAATTACAATGTAGATTAGTGTAGCACTGCTGTGATTTGATTGAGCATTAGATGCAGAAATAGTAGCAATAACAAGCTCAGAGACAAATGTCAAACCTCCCTTCACAAATTTTACATTGTCTTTTAGAATTAATACTAGAAAACTGCACTTATTCCAATGATGGTTATGGTTATGGTAATCACAACTAGATGATGGAGGGACGAGGAGAGGTAGACCATTAGGGAGGAATGTAGGAGGTTAGAACAAAAATCTCAACGACATCAGAATCATCCCAAATGGCCCTCTCTGACCCTGTCTAAAATCTGATGCTCTCATTCTGTGCTTAATCCCTATTTTCTGCTCAATTAAATAATAGAACCGTATTTTTCGTATCCGTCCAACATTCAAATCTCCAAGTGGTGATGTGTGCTGCATTTTCATGGCAGCTTGTTAATCTACACCATGCCGAGCTGCAGCGCTCTGTCCAGCTGGCCGTGGCTCAGGGCGGTTGGGTGGATGAGAGCATCAGAGGATGGAGAGTGTCCGTGTGTGCGTCCCCAGAGGGGTGGACTATATGCTTTAATGATGTCTGCAGATTTAACGTTGAAAGATGCATTTATCTCTCATCTATTCTCCCCCGTCTAGATTGTATCAGGATTAACTGTACCTCCAGTAAGTGACTGTTCACCTTTCTTCTTATCTGTCTCTTTCTTTTCTGGACACGTTATTCCAACTAATGTACAAGAAAATAGGTCTTGAAGGATAAACTGTTACACACCTTCTACATCTACTGTGTGACACGTTCACAAATCACAACAGGGAACAACAGGGAATTGAATGTGTTACTTTGAAGAGATACATGAGAAATACTTGGCAATGTTCTGCGAAATTGCAAACGGGACAAACCACTCCCTAAAAAACAACAAAATGTGATTCTATGCGGTTGTTTTCACTCACAATTTTTAAATGATGTCCGGAGCACATTGGTATTTCCCTGTCATCCACTCATGTTTTTTTACTCTGTCTTTTTTTTTTTTTACACCGTTTTACACCGTTTTACACTTTGTTATTTTGTGCATGCATGCAAATTGATGAGGCCGTGCATGCAGCGGAAACACAGACTGTGATTTTATTATTCTCATTAACCCGCCTCACCGAGCAGAAAGAAAGGGATGAACGTGCCGGGTGGGAGGATAGATCTTGTTCAAGGAAGCAGGTGTGTGTGTGTGTGTGTGTGTGTGTGTGTGTGTGTGTGTGTGTGTTTGTGCTTTTCTCAACGTGTGGTTTTTGAGAAAGAGGTGCCATTGCAATGTTTGGAGAGTGAAATATCTCCAACATTTATAATTCAGGAAGACTGATGAATTAATAATCACCTCTCTGGAGTTACAATACAAGAGACCTTTTCCTGTTAAATGATTCTGAAGCGGGAGACTCCCTATTAACATCAACACTTGAGGTAACAGCTGAAACAAAACAGCTGGAGGAAAGTAAACATGCACACAACACAGGCTGTGTCGAATTTTGTGTGAAGTTAGTAATGCCTCTTTGTGTGTGTGCACAGTTACTTGAAGGTCATAGCGTAATGAAGATAGCCAGCTTTAAGCAACAAATGCCTCTACACACATCACATGACGTGACCTCCAGACTTTTTCTCTGAGCCTATCCTCCATACCTCTCTAAATGCAAAATAGCATCTTTCATGCATCTTAGGTCAGGCTTCTTGTTTGTATACACAAATAAAATGCCTGTAATTCTCTGTTACAGTGCTCTGAAAGGTCACTCTCTTTGTGACAGTAGTGAGAACGCATTATCACTTGGATGAGTATTTCATTTTGAATGTTAAGCGAATATAAAGCGTGTTACGCCTCTCCCCATTCTCCTCCCCTCTCACCCACTAATGCACAATTTGCTGCCAATATTTTCTGCTAGACTGCGTAGAAGGTCCACTGTCATTTGTGAAAGACAAGAAAGTCAAATGTAAACTTCCACACAGCTTCCTTAAAAGGTTTTTTTATGCTGACATAGCAGTTTATTGTTGCTCACCTATTCACAAAGTCTTTGTTTGCAATTCTGTCATTTTTGGCGAATTATGATCCAAGGCGATTTTTTTTGACCGAGTTGGCAAATATAAAGGGATTCACACAGTTAAAGTTTATATTTCTTTCCAACACATTGTATTATATGGAAATATAATGTGCAGCCAGAGAGAATGCATTTCATTGATCCTGAGAAACATCAACAAACCCAACGCAATGATTCAGTTCAGATGGTTTAGATTAGACGATTGATTGCCACATCCTAGCTGTTCCAATGGGGATGAGGCTGTACTTCATTTCTAAAAAAAGTGACTAAAGATCTTATTTTCATCTGAGCACCACGCAGGGATCATCAATCAGTGTTGGAAACCAAGTTCCAGCGAACAGGCTGCAGGTCTTTTTCTACCCCACGCTAAGTTACAGGCCCAGTTGTATCATAAAAAATCCTTAATTCAATTTCTTGAAACAGAGATGCGTTAAAAAAAACACATTTCTATTCTCCCTACAAGACTTGCCACCAAACAATTCCTCACTAGGTTGTATTCCCGCCATGTTATTTTTGTCCCAGTTTTTTTTTCCTGTGTTAATTAATGTGTCTTGTCAGGCACCACAACTCTGGTCAGCTCGTTGTATGAGGGATTGGTGCAGTGACTCAAAGAACACATCACTGTCAATTAGGGGAGCGGGCTCCCCGAGGCTGACTGGAGCTGTCTGAAGAAAAGACTGCCACTTCAACTTAAATACTGTTAACAGGCACACAGTGACAACTAACTACAGAAAAAGATAAATCTTCAAATATATTGTGACAGATTGTCCTTTCTATCTAGAATGCTGCTCCTCTATCGTTATTCATTTGAACTGCAGGAAGATCATAATATACCATTTAGTCCCCACAATCAGAATAAAAAGGGCGTGTTTGGCCCCTCAAATAAATTTTGTGTCATGCTGACTGTGCTTAAGTGTCAAGTCCAATTGTTTTTTTGCATGATTGCTCGAAGGAATGCAGAAGGTCTGGATTGACATTATCAACGTAGTTGTGAGTGTCTTACAAATGTGTATTCTAAGTATTATTTTGAACCGGAGAATTTAAGACAATGTGTGATTCAAGAATTACCTCGCATTTCAGAGTGCAATCTAAGTGCAAACTTGAAGCATCAAGTTTGCACTTAGATTTAAGCAAGACCCCTTTCAAACTGCATATACTCCACCTGTCGTTCATCTGAATTTCACATTGCATTCAGGAACATTAAACTAGGTTGATTCTTGTCAAACCCAAAGAACAGTGTGTAAACAGTAAATCAAGAATGTGTATCTGTCACATGGCAGATATAGAATATTTATTTAATGAATAATGGTAAATGTTTTGGAAAATACGCATCATTATTCACTGCAGCAATGTTTGCAGTTTTCAGTCATGCTGACGTTCATATTCAAGATTCAAAGCTTTATTGTCATACAGTATGTGCAGTATAGAAACAAGTTTCCCTGCACAATGAAATTCTTACTTTGCTGCCCTGCAGCGGATGCCACGCGTATGGAGGCAGTGCAGATAAATAAATAAATTCTGTTAAACTGAGGAGGGAAATATGTATATGCAGAAGGAGAAGAATGCAAAGAGGACAAGTATTCACAGAAGAGAAATGTTCACGGCATATGATTGATGGGGTGTTTCTTATGATGGGGGACTCTCAGCTGTTTAAGAGTCTGATGGCTGTGGGAAAGAAGGAGTTCTTAAATCTTGTGGACCTTTATCTGACACTCCTGTATCTCCGGCCTGAAGGGAGGAGTGAGAACAGTCAGAGGCGGAGTGAGAACAGTGAGGGGAGGAGTGAGAGCCGTGAGGGGAGTAGTAGGAACAGTGTGAACATTTAGCCAAAGATGTATGTAAACTACTTTTCTTGTGCTTCATGGTCAGTATCCACCGAAAAAGCTCGTAGGTACGACAGCTCATGCACTAGAAAAGTGGCCGTGATGATTCAAGGGTGATTTATGTGGGAAACAAAGCTTATCCTGTTTATCCCAGTCCCACGCAATTTCTCTCGCTCTCTGTGGAGTAGCCTGGTTTGATGAATCATGTCTTTCAATGTACTCAAAGCCTTTCAGCATAGCAGAAATGCATATTCATCCATTAACTTGGCCTGAACTTGGCCTCGTGAACCTAATCTTACTTTAATAATCGGTTGCTAGGCAGACAATGAGGGTAACATCTTAATGATTACAAGGTTTTATCTTGATATTGATTTAACAACTACTGATAAAGTCAAGTCAAGTGAAGTCAATTTACTTTGTATAACGCCCAATCATAACAGAAGTTATCTCAAGGTGCTTTTCGAGATGGAGCAGGTGGTGCTCCTCAACATCTAAACAGTCAAGGTCTATGAGATGGACACACAGAGACCCAACATGTCCCCCATTAGCAACAGTGGCGAGGAAAAACTTCCATTAAAAGAAAGACACCTCGGGCAGGCCAGGCTGCAGGTGGGCAGCCAACTGCATTGGCCGGTTGGGTTGAAAGAGAGAAGGGAAGGAGAGAGAGAGACAGAAAGAGAAACAGAGAGAATCAGAGACAAGTGTAGGGTATTAGTACTTTGTTCGTGTATGTTGTTAACTTACGTAGATTACAATGGTGCTTCGAAGGGTAAATGTGGAATGAGTTACAAACGAGAGTCATTATCGATTGAACAGTACCTAATATACGTTGGCATCAAGGTTATGTAGTGAGCTTCATGGCTCACTACAAGTGAGCTTCAATTAAATGTCATGGCCATTTAATCTTTTTGTTTTTTTTGGCTTTTTAAATCTTTTTCTGTCCATGATGGCAAGTGAGGCACGGCCCCTCCTCTTGTCATGATCATTTGTCTCTTGCACAATGTGGTTTTCGATTGGACAAGCTGGTCCTCCCAAACTTTGCCCTCCTCTGCTCACTAGATTTAATGTTTTTTGCTGATGGTGATGTTGCAGCAGAGGCCTGCCGCGAGGTCAGCAAGTCCCTCCCCCAACCCACGGTGAGCCACAGTGTTTGGGGCAGGCGACACCAGTTGGCCTGTCATCTTGCCAGCCAGAGCTGATTGACTGGATAATCACATCTTTTCAAGCTGCCTCTGTACCGCAGTTTTCCTCGCTTCCCTCAGGCCTGAAGTCAGTGAGGCAAGGAGAGATCAGCGTAGATCCATCACGGCAGACACATCACCATCAGGAAAGGACGCACAGCGGGTTAGAATCGGCACAGGCATTGGACTTAACACTTCCACTGCCCAGGCAGTTTGGACCACAATCATTACCACAGCCTCAGAATGCAGCCCAACAGTCCAACAGGCTGCGAGGGAATGTGTTGCTTAATGCAATTGACCCCTTTTCCCCTTCTCTTTCTCTGCTCCTTGGAGAGCAACAAGGACAGGATGATGGAAGGCAGAGATCAAGCGCGCTTTCAAGTCAAACTCCATCCCATTATTTCATATCTCCCCTCCTTAATCCCTCGGCAGTTGTCTGGTTTCAATCCTGCCCTGGTGTTTAGTGCTTACAAAGCAGAACTGTGCCACAGAGATTGAGTGTGGCCCGGTACTTTGGCACCCTCAGATTTGCATACACATTGCATGGGGGCTTTGAAAATAGCGGTAAAGGATGCAATAAATAGCCATAAATGCGTTCAGCAAAATGAACCTAGCACCCATGTCCAACGTAGCCAAGAGATCTGTAGCCTGGGGAATGCTGTCACACCGCTACATTCTCGGCGCCTGTTCACAAAATATGCAGAGTGGTACTAAATAGAATTTCCTCGATTTATGTAACACAGAGAAAATACTTTAGTGTTGCCCTATTTGGCCCAATGCTGGAAATTCTGAGGAGAAAAAAAAAGAAAATACATGTCTTGGAGATAAGATCATATTGATTTGGTGCAATATCTTTGATTTATGTGCAGGTGGAATGATGAAACGGGACTCTTTGAGCGTTTATCACATCTCCATTGAAAGCTGTTCGCAGCTACATGCTTGATGGAAAGACGGAAACGACGAAGTACCTCTCGGATTTCTGTTTTTAGATCCAACCAAGGAAGAACTGAGATGAAAAAAATACAATAGTTTTGTCTCCTATGTAGTATTGTGGTCTGTACAATGAATTTGTAGCAATATGCTGTGAACATTGTGGGTAGAATCATAGAGCATTTAATAGACCTCATTTAAGACCATCGTCAACATCAGTGCTCCTCTCACACATTTTATTTTCTTTTTTCAAATCAAATTTTTTTTAATACCATGCCCCGGTGTCAGTGCCACTCTGCGTACATGGCTCACATTACCCAAGTATTTCTCTCTGTATCTCCGTTTCATTCCATGTGGTGCATATGTGAGAAATCAAATTACGGGTTGCACTGTTGAAGGTAAACAAGATGGTGAGCGATGCTCAGTTGAACAGTTCGCGGTGTCCGTGTGTATTCATAGGAATTTGCTGCCATCATGTGGTGAGACAATGAGACACACCAGAAAAGTAACTGGGATTTTTGATGCCTTGCTATTGTAGGACAAGTATCTACATTTCAGTAATCTGGTTCCCGCATATGTTGTGTTGCAAGCACAAAATATGCAAATCTGAATTACATGTTCGCAGAATTCAATGTGTATGCCTTTGCTTTCTTACCCTGTCAACAGCGCTCCTCCTTTCTGCTTCTTCTCACCTCTCCTCTCTGCTTCTGATCTTCTATCTCTCTGCCTGTATGTTGTGTACAATATATGATAGTGTGTGTGTTAACCATTGTTTGGACTGTCCTGCAGGCAAAGGTCCAGAGACTATATTTGCGGGTCAGAATCTGAACGATAATGAGTGGCACACTGTGCGTGTGCACAGGAGAGGAAAGAGTTTGAAACTGACTGTAGATGAACTGCCTCCTGTGGAAGGTATTTCTTATCCTTCGCTCTATCAGTGAATTGCTTTCATCATTTTGGGAGATATTTATTGCCTGTTACATTGTATTTATCCAGGGTCAAGAATACCACGTACTTAACTGCAAAATATTCAATCTGTGTTGTGCCACTATTTCTCAATTATCTTGTTTTGCAGTATTCTGGCTATACAGTCTAAAAGGGAGATAGGGAGAACAACCTTAAAAGAACTGCAAATATGAAAGCGAAATGTTGGAATTCATTACAGTATGTTGGTTGAGACATTTCAATTTATCTATTGATAAACCAGGAGTGTCGCATGAGAAAGTGGTGGTAAAGCGTCTAGTCAATGCATATGGACAAAAAATATTAGTTTGGTTCTGTTAAATTTAGAAATGTTCAGGGAGTTTATTTTGCATTCTTGTCATGTTGTCAGTAGATTGCAGTTACTACTCAGGCCATGACCTACTCAGCAGTAACATCCAAAGCACTATTCTGTGTCTCTCTGCTCCCATCTGCTGGTCAAAGGTCAAATGGCAGGTGACCACACCCAGTTGGAGTTCCACAACATTGAGACAGGAATTGTGACGGAAAAGCGGTTCATGTCCATGGTGCCCTCCAACTTCATCGGCCACCTGCAGAGCCTCTCCTTCAACGGCATGGCCTACATAGACCTCTGCAAAAATGGGGACATCGACTACTGCGAGCTCAACGCCATGATCGGCTTCAAGAGCATCATCGCCGACCCCGTCACCTTCAAGTCGCGCTCCAGCTACGTGACGCTCACCACCCTGCAGGCCTACTACTCCATGCACCTTTTCTTCCAATTCAAAACCACCTCCTCTGACGGGCTCATTCTGTACAACAGTGGAGATGGAAATGACTTCATTGTCATCGAGCTGGTCAAAGGGTGAGTACCGAAATGGGGTATGTATACATTTCTTGGCCTGAGAGTGAAAGAGTAATTAGATTCAGCTTAGCCCTTGTTCCATTTACCGATGCCAGACAGTTCTGGTTTTGTCTAATTTCCCTGGCTGCTTCCTTTTGCCTCTTCATCATCAACAACACTTATTCCACACACCAACTTCAGAAACATAATTTACTCCAGTTAGTGGTTGAGTCTTCATCATATTTGTGCAAATGAAAAATACATCAATCTTTAAAGATGCATAATCTTACATGATCTGCTAGCATGTAAACAAAGTACAATCATTAGCGTCTTATAATGTCCTCACTCTGGGACGTTCTTTTGTCTCTACGGCCAGAATGTCTCATGACAGCGACTTGGGTGCTTCATTCTGTCTCATGTTAATGAAGGAGCAACAGACCCTGGACCTAAAAAGAAACACTAATATGCCAGTATACCCCCCTGCTGCCAAAATACAACATATTTTGTCTTGAGATGAGGCGTGGTTTTAAGAGACAGACTCATGAATACAACACCTCTATATTATACTAAGAAGGATAATGTTAGGAGTAAAAGAATGGTGAAATTCTAACAGCATTTAGTAGCAGTTTGTTTTCGCATAGCTAACGGAATTTCTCTGGTCCCACCATAGTTCACATGGACACACACAGACATGGGAGCGAGATCATTAACTGTCCTTTCATGTAATGCGATTGAGCCTGTGTTTTTGTATTA
>OMPJ01007391.1:0-17947 GCA_900312935.1 Carapus acus | reverse complement strand
TGGGAGGGAGGGAGGGAAGGAGAGCTGAGTGCTGTCCGTTCCAGACAGGTCACAGCAGAGTGGCCTAATTGCCTCTCTTGTTGTCTCAGCAGGCCAACACACCGCCCATCTCTCTCATCACCACTGAGCACCACTGAATTCTCATCTCCCATGTCTCCAACTCTGCACAAAGAATCTCCTCCCCAAGCTCCTGTGCCCCTCAACAGCTGCGCCTCTGTCCGATTCACCACCTCAAAAGCCAGAGCTCAGAAACGATGACTTTGTTCCTCCATGTAATGCTTCCCCCCCCCCCAAATATGACAAAACAGTAATAGCAAAGAGGCCTATGGGGGCGGCATTGACTAGCATACGGTTAGTTGCGGGGTGCCCAGCATTACGTCAGTGTTACACCACTGGTGATTACGTCATTGTAAAATGCTCTGACAGCACAATCACTTACTGTATGAGTTCACGCGTACAAGTTTGCCATATCAGAATGGGACACAGAACTCCTCATGTCACTCACAAAACAGTCAGAAAAAAGCGGATTATCTGATGAAAAACGCAGTGCTACAGAAGAAAAGTCTAAAAAAGCATTTGTGAAACACATAAAATGCAATGTACAATAGATTGGTAGGTTAATGAACTTATATAGTGTCCACTCCTATCTCAGCATTTTTGTTGTTTTTTTGTTTGTTTGTTGTTTTCATACGTCTGGCATCGATTAGTTGCACAGAGTACAGAGGCCCCATCAACAGCCCTGGCTGAGCAGGGGCCAGGAGTGGCTCATCACCCTGCAGAGCCAAAGGAAACACATCTTTGTCTCTCCTCAACACCCAGGGGCAACATGGAGCACCACAGCATTCTAATCCTGTCTAATCTGGACACAGTGGAGCATCTGGAGATAGGGATATGGCTAATCCCAGACACAGAGACAAAGGACAATTTGCTGAGACAAAGACAAATGGGATGCTTGTACGTGTGACCATGTGTACAGATGATTTTTCTCTGTGTACATTCAACCATCTGACATATGTATCTGAACCAATGTACGTACTCACTTTCAACACCGCCTCAGCAAGGTTCACGTGTAGTGACATTTGTATAAAAAAATAAAATAAACATGACCTAAATTTGTTACTGTGGATTTTGTGTGTTAAGTTCTAAAAAAACATGCAAGAGGTAATCTACACTGGAGAGTTGTGTGTGGCTGGTTGAAAAATACTTACTGTGCCCTGCTCTTAGTGAGGCAGGTGATCTGTGGATAGCAATAGGCACAATATGGTGACGCTTGTTTCCATGGGAGAGGTGAATGTTGTGGAGATTCTCCACAGCACCTGGTTCTGACCCAGCCACAAAACTCAGAGTCAGTGCAGTGATCCACAAGGCCAGGCAGGTGAGCGAACATGGATTCCAGTTAATGGGCTCTCCTGTGGGCCTCACAGGAATAATCTGTGTCCTCCAGCCTCCAAACATTTTCCCTGAGGGGCAAGAAGAGGCTTCGACACAAGGTGGCACCTCAGTCAGCCTTACGGCGCATAATTCACACCCTGCGAGATCCAACTGTGGCCAAAGGACTCTTGCGAAGATCCTCCAACACACAAATTATTGATTGAGGTGAAGAAAAAAGGGCTCTTGCTGCCCTGCCAGTCAGGAAATCCGTACAAGCACGCAGGGAGGGAAAGGGGAATCACAAATCATCATGCAAAAAGACTCTAAAACGTTTGTCAGAAATTGGGGCAGCCCCCTAACGCTTTGAAGAACTCCCTGCTTGCTCCAATTCCCGCGTCACCCCAATCGTCTTTTCCCCGTCTCCCGCACAAAAGACAACTACCCACAGACCACAGTTAGTACTCCAAAAAGGCAAATACCAGAAAAGAAGAAAGGCAAACAACTTCAAAAGGAATAGATAGCACCTGTACAAAGTGCGCTTCCTCAGAAAACGAAAATAGATGTTCCGAGCTTCGGTGCTTTGCCTCTTCCTGCGGTCTCAAATGGTTTCCAGAAGAACGGGAACATAGTTAAATCCAAGTCTCATTTGCATGTGTTGGATGGAGGCAGCCGCATGCAGGAGATGCTGTGATTGCACCTGGAAGTTGCGCCAACTTACGTGCCCATTCTCCCCAATCTAAACGTCCCTCTCCTCTCAGTCAAAGCCGGGCATGAGCGAATGCTGTTACTTGGGAGAGCAGCGCTGTAACACGCGCTCCCCCGCTCGCTCACTGGCGCGCATACACACACACACTCACACACACATACACACACTCACATGCAGCAGCCTCGGCAGCGCAGTTCCAGAAGATGTGCGCAAGAGGAAGAGGGGAGAGTGAGGAACAGGAGGAGGAGGGGGAAGAGGAGAGAGGGAAGAAAGGGGAGCCACCACAGCCAGCGAGGAAGCGGGAGGGAGAGTGGCTATGCAAATGGGCAGCATCCACACAGCGAATCACTGGAGCCTGAGTGCATTGCAGGGGAAGAGCCTATTTAGAGAGAATGGGAGGAACAGAAGCGATGTCCCTCAGCTCTGATTCATTTCGCAGCCCATCTCTACTCCCTGTTCACTCTTTTTACAATCCACCCCTTCCGCATAGACACCAATGCGTTGTAAGCGGAAGAGAGGAAAAACAAAAGGGAGATGCAGCGGGGAGGCAGCTGATTCATTTCAGCTTTGTCTACTTTTATCATCATCATTTCCCGGTGTTCCCTATGTTATTTTCTCGCCCCTCTGTCACTAGATTTCAATGTTCCTCTCTCGCATTTCCATTCCTCCTCCTTTTCGCCAACTTCTATTTACTAGTTGGCTCGTGTGAGATTCACTCTGCAGAAACAAAAGACTTCCGGCTGACTCCTTCTCTCTCCACACTGCCAAAAAAAAAAAAAAATGTCTTCCTCGTGCTCGCTGGACACTGCAGTGTATCATTTACGAGATGTTAGAAAATGACTCTGGTGCACCTCACATAGGCAGCTCTTTTTGACCAATCTATGAGCACAGACACACACACACAAACATGCACTTGCACATGTGCACACACACAAACAAAGCACACACAGTGCCAGAGCTGGCAGATGAGCGCTGTCCACAGAGAGGGTGCTGAATCTGGTCAACACTGCCTCGCCTGTTAATAAAAGACGGTTTCCCACAAGAGAGGAGTTGCTGATCGCAGGCTTGGTTTGCAGTACTGGGCTCCAGCAATGTAGGAAGCATGTGGACATAAAAGCTGTGCTGATAAATACATTCCAGTTCAGCCAAGCGGTGTGAAACTTGTGTGCATTCAGAGTTCAGGATTGACGAGAACAAAGCTTAGCTGCAGTGCAAGTACCTGTGTTTGCACAGAAGACATTCAAAGCCCCTCCCGCTGGATACAGAGAGGGGTTGGGGAAAAAAAAAAAGAAACTAAAGCGCTGCTAAAGTGATGAATGTGTTTTCTGATGAATTCACAATGATTTCAACAGCACAGCAGGCTAGAACAGGTCTTTGTTCACTTAACTGAATGCAAATGGACTTAATGTTTACATCCAAGCGTGCCCAGGATTGAAATGTTGGAAAGTCGAATAGAACCTGCACCATTTCTGACAATTAAGTTAATAATTCATGATTGATGGGCATTCAGAGACAAACCTTTTCATTTAACATGAGGAGAGATGGTGAGATGCCTCTCACTCTTTAACGCCTCTGATGGCATGTTTAAATATTGGTCCAGAAAGAGGCAGATCAATGTCAGCAGATGCTTCATACATCAGCAGAAGAAGTGTTGCGCTCACCTTGCGGAATCTCAATAAGTTGGTGCGGCCACCTGCTACTAAAAAGTCAACAGCACGGAACCACAGCGCTGTTCTCATTTTGGTGAAAGGGAAAGCTGCTGTGGAATGTGTTTACACTTTTATAATTATCAGCAGAGCAATCTGCATAATTACACCTAATAAGGCAGTCTATCAGGGCACCACGCCAAGGACAACAATCTTACTTAAAGTGTCCTCTCAAAGACTTGGAGACACAAAATGAGAAAACTTTAAATTGTATTAGATAAAATGCAATGTGTGCAAATGATCAAAAAGCATCTGTGTTGGGTATTTGCTGGGAAGCCTGTGTTTGTGTGCAGTGCCAAGAGTTAACGTTATCTGTGCCGGGGTCCAACTCTTTCTTGGGTTTTGTGAGGGTTGCTTGTTAATTTGTGCCCCCAAGTGGCGATTTTGCGAAGTGCATATGGGGCTTCAGTCCAACGTAAGTGCAGTATTGCAAAACAAAAGCTGATCAACTGAATATGCTGTGCGGCATCAAACCATGACAGCGGTCTCACGAGCCCCGAAAAAACATTCAAAAGTCCCCCAAAGATGTCAGATGGTGGTTGGTGAAAATGCAACGAAGTAGTGGTGTTGACATTGAATTGTGATTGCGTCATCACATATCCATGACATCTCGTACTGTCGCCTCATCCACATACCAGCTCAAGTCAGCTCATTTTTATCAGGTTACATTTCACTCTAGTCATCTCAAGAGACAAATCAGCAAAGGCAGCAGGAAGGCAAAGACCATGAAGACAGCCTAAAGGAAAATGGAACCAGGCTTTAATCTACGTATATTGCCCAAGCCCCCCAAAAACGTCAATCTAGACTCAGTCCAGTTGATTCAAACGACTCTGACAGTGTGGTTAATGCTTCAAAGAGAATTATGGGCATAGAAACAAAAAGAAACCGAACTTCTGTCATAAAACCAACACAACACTTTTTTTTTAACTTTCCCTGGTGCCCTGACTCTTGCACCTCTTGGCAAGGTGTCATCTTAACAGAAAGCCAAAAACAGCCTCTCTCTATTCCCATGTAAGACCCAGCAGACAGGGTGACTCTCTGAGGGGAAAGGCTTTAAACACACAGCTTTCTTCAGTTCCCCCTCTCATCTTTATTTTGTTCTCAGGTAAAGGAAGTTAGAGCAAATGGTAGGTGAGAGGAAGTCTGACTGGGGGGGATTGAAAAAGAATTTTTCCCAAACTAAATGATCAGTGAGCAGAGCAGGAATTGGTTTTACAAAAAAAAAAAAGTCCCTTGGAGGGCAGAAGACTGTAAAGGAATCGCAGTGCATTTTACTCACTTAAGAGAGTGACCACTGTGCACTGAGCTGATGAGATGATTTTGGAGGGTTGGGAGGAGGAGTGGGAGGATGGTAACAGATTGGTGGTTTTAAGAGCCCTTGACCAAATTAAGCATGGCCCATAAATCATGTAAAGAGTTATCGGGCAAACTTTGGCCTCTAATTCCTTTCCGAAGGAATGCTCGCACTCTGCCGTAAAGGTTTTTTGGAAATGTTTAATGTTGAGTGAACATTCTCTCATCAAAATTTGTAAAACCAAGACGACATTTGTGTTAATTGAAATGCTCTTGTACAATCTGCTATGCTTAGTTTTTACATAAATTGTACATAAATACAACTGTGAAAACAAACTAGACAAGAAAACGACAACTACATTTACCCAGGGAGAGGCTCTCTTTACAGTAGTGCCTCATCAGTGTCGACACATTCGGCTCCTGCTCCTATTGTCAAACTGTGTTCCGACACAACCAATCAGTGACTTCCTTTTAACTTCTCTTCAGAGAGAAGCATAAATATCACTTTTCTTGCAATCCCCTTTGCACCAAATGATACTGCAGGCAAAGGGCAGATCGATCAAGCAGGCATTAACAAGATATGTCCGCCCCAGTGGCACGTCTGCTTTGACAGACCTCAAGAATGTGACCTTAATCTGGCCTATGGCCTGTTTTGAACTCATGGCGGTCCAATGTCATGCACATCCCAGGGTGTGAATTGGATAGGCAAGAGTGAATAATTTATTCATGTCCACTGAAATTTACTTTATCTGCGTTTTCCTTCACTGGCTAACCTTCAGTCCATCAATAATGAAAGCTAAAGTCGATGGTAAACCTGCATTGCAAACAAAATTGCAAAATCAACAGCCATAAATAGTCAGTGACAACAGTTAAAATATCAGCAAACCCACGGCAACAGCTCACCATCACTCCGACCTGAGCCCAACAGAGTGGAAGACATATTTAACATGTCCTTATCAAAAACTGCCTCACAAACACAACTATGCAGGCCCGCCAAGTATACAATGCTGGGATGTTAGCACAAGCTTGTGCAGAAATAGAAACACAATGTCATCTTAGTCCCTCCAAGATGTGACATAATCAGAACAGACGTGCACAGGGAGCCAACGCTCAATACAAACACAAGTTTAATGCAAACAGAGCGCAGAGTGTCAATAGAGTTTGTACTGGCCATGGAGGTTGGAACGGTGCAGTTACTGGTTCCTGATTCACTTGCCACTCTTGTTTCCCCTTCACTTTACAGACTGAGACATGTCTTTAAATGGTTTTGTATATGTGTGTTCAAATAGACTCCAGTGACACTTACGGTAGGAAATAAATACACCGCACAAGCTTGTTAGCCACAGACAGCGAGCGATACGGCTTAGGTTAAGTCCACCACCCTTTATGTGTCGCTAACAGTTCATTATGTATACAGCAATAAATAAGCAGCACTTGAATGTACAAAAGAGTACACTAATAGGAAATACCGCAATACGGTTATGAGTTGGTCATAATCAGAATGTGGGACTAGGCTAGAAGTTATGGTCAAGCTAACTTTATTGAGATTTGAAAAGAACAGGTTGAGCAGGCCAGCAAGAGGAACTGCAGGACCGAACAACTATGGAAATTGGATGGTTGGCACTGTGGGTTGGATGAGAAAGAAAGAACCAGGACTGCACACATTGCAAAGTAATACATTCCTGGTAGTCAAACACAAAGGTGGACTTGGACATATATGTGGCATGACACGTATGTAACATCACAGAGCATCAAAGAATATGGAAATTCTTTTGATGTTCCAGTCCCAGGACAAAGTAAGTACCTAATTCGAAAACCAAAAATGTAACAGAAGACTTCCAACAATCTATACCAAAGGAAAGTGACACCCAGAGTGAGCATGAAGTAATGCAACATAGAACAAAAACAAGACATAATAAACAAAGGAGAGACAGGACAAAAACTATCCACACAGCAGGGATGAATTCCTCGGCAGGGTAACGAGAAAACGAAAGGAAATTACTGCTATGGACATCAGGGTACTGAGACACAAGTGAAGAGCCCAAGACAAGGGGGACACAGCTACAGGACACATCCACCGAAACATAGGAGATGACCAGAAAGTAGAGATAAATAGAACAGAACCCTTAAGGACACACACACACACACACACACACACACACACGCAGTATCTTAACTCTCTCTTGTCTGATGTACATGAATTGTTTTCGGTTGCATCCTCCTGTTAGGATTGGAGATGTGGTGATGCATTCAGGAGCATGTTGCTGCATGTAATTGTGCAGCGTGACATTAAGCACAAACAAGGAGAAGTACCAAATTCATTGCAAATGTTGATCAAAGTTTTTTTGTTGTTGTGCTTGATAGCCCCAGAAAATGATGAAGCTATACTCAAGATATACAAATGATGTGTGTTTTTTGTGTAATTGCTTCGATTCCAAATTCTGCTGGTGAAAGCTGACTGGCAAATTGTTTGTTGCAACTAACCGACAATTTTGTTGTTCTAATGCATAAACAATGAAAGAACAAAGCTATCAATTTCCATAAATCCATTTAAATACACATTAAGATCAAGAGAGTAAATGATATTCAATGAAAAAAAATTGAGGTTCTGCTATATCATACTGTATGCACATGCTTTGCAGGCTGTGTGGGTGTTTTGTATGTGCGATCTGTGTGTGTGCATAAACCACATCCCAGCAGTTGAGATGGGAATCACAGGTTGGCAGCTTTTCACAGCCTTCTTCTTCATCTCTGTGGACAGTTCCCAAGATGCACTGGTCCACCAGGACACCCTGTCCGTCTCGCTGCTTCTCTGTGTTTCTCTTTTACCACAGATTTGTCCAGAGACCAACATGTTTCAATTTGTGCAGGCCAAGCTTCTATCCAGCTGATTAGATAATGTATCTTTTCATGGCTAGGAGGGAGTTAATGAAAAGACCGTTTTCGCAAATGCCTCTTTTCTGCCTTTGAATAAAACAAGTATTTCCACATTGAAGCTGATGATACGATTCCATTGACGTAACTGTTAGATTTTCATCTCAAGGACAAATCTAGCAAAGACAACTTGTATTCAAGATCTGATTTAAAAGACATAGATAGAGATGATTATTGCTTTAGTCACAATTTCGCGGTATTCCAACCATGACATTCCTCTGATAAAAATACAATAACCTAACAAGAATTGAAAGCCTGTTCTTGATCACACACGGTGAGACACGTGTTGAAGTTTTCACCCTAAAATACATGTACCGTAAGCGAGGTGCATTTCTCATTCCAACCAGGATGTTTATTAATATGCTCCTCCACCTGCTTTCACTTTCATAATTCACATAAAAAAGATAGGAATCTGTGCTGCCTTACACATGCTCCACATTCACTGAAATCATGCCACCCTGTGTGAGGCTAAATTAAAAGAATCTCAGAATACCGCAACTCTTAACTATACCCTGACCCTTAACTAATCAAGACCACACCATGACCAATAAAGAATGTTAAAAAAGAGAAAACCAAATTCTCCAGTCCTGTGTCGACCTGTGGAAAGGCTCCTGACCGTTGAGACACAAGCTGGTCTCTCTATCAGCTTGTTATTTAACCTATTTTAGTCGATTAGCTTCCTCGGCTGATTGATGGACATTGATTATTTTTTTGTCCAAGGCATTTAATGTCTTCCATGGACCTCTTCATTTTAGTCGTACCGTACATGAAGTGTAATCATAATTTTTTTCTTGAGGCATATATACCTTATGTAGACTGTGTTTGCAGCGAGGACTATTGTGTTTATAATGCTTTTACGGAGAGCATCTGAGCCGAGTACATGTGTGATGACACTATAATGTCCTCAGCTGGCAACAAGGTGTCAAGAGTGTTGCCAAGGACACGTTCAGCTGAGCCCCACTGCAACTGGACAAAGCAGCTTTGCTGGTGAGAGGATTTTGATGTGATAATCCATCAGCTCTTTATCCAGCTGCGGAGGTTCCAGGACATTTAACAGAAGAAGGGATACAACTGAACAAATTCTCGCCCATCACCTCCCACCAGGGTGAATGCATGGAAGTGTTGTCATCCAAGCCTTCACACGTGTGGGCTTTAGCCGTCTTGCAATACGGGATTTGCCGGGACAAAGGATAGAATTGGATAAGGGGCTTGTTGATATTTTCATCAAAGACGACTCAGAAGGGCAATTTTTTGCCAAGAAAGTTTTATAGATTTCCCAGCTCCTATCAGTTCGAGGTGTGTTGACAGAACTGAAGTTAATACTATCGACATCAGAAAGACGCCTCTCAAACAGTAACACTCACTTTCCAGTATGTGTGTGTTTACTTTTCACACCCCTCTTCGTTCTTGGCTGAATTAACTGCTTTCGACCATGAATTCTAACATCAGGTCGATAGCTAACTCAGGACATGATTCCATTTCAAACCAGTTGTGCCGGTTGCATCACGTTTATTTCTGCCCACCTGAGGGACGCAAGGTTGTATGTTTAATGAAGTGTTCATTTATAAGTGATAAGATGTCTATTGCAATTCGCAGCACAATCCTGTGATCTTGTGATTGAATGAAAGGCAGAGCTCATTTTTGATTATGAAATAGACAAATAGGTCAGAGGAATCAATGCTTGACACCTGGACAACCCATTTAGAAGAATTCAAAGATAATATTGTGGTTACGATTACCCATTTCAACTTAATAGTAGTGAAGTCATGTGTGGAAAACATTAGGTTTTCACATTGCAAAACATTGTGTGTGCTTGAGTGTCTGTCCGAGTGCATGTGTTAGATTTTTTTTCTCTGATTAAGGCCACAGTTGTTCTCCTTGGTACTCCACAGCTCTATGTTACAATGAGGAATATTAACCGTGTTGGTGTTTCACCCCAGCACGCTTGATTACCAGACGTTCTGTTTCCTCGTCAACCCTTTAATTAGTGTTGTGCTGTGGAAAAACAGCAGCTTTGCATTTCCCATCAACATGTTACCCCCAGGGTTCCTATTAAACACCTTGCAGCATTTGCTTTTCGCTGTTGTACTGTAACAATTCCAAACATGAACCTGACAGATGAGGCTCTGATTACAGCCGAGATGTGATTATCCAAACCGTAACAAGATTTGAGAAGATGTGAACTGGTACTGTCTAGGAGTGTGTCTGCGTCGTGATGGCAGTTTTATCTTCATTTTACTTTCAAACTTTAGTCTTCCTTTGACTCATAATTTTTTTTAAAAGAATGATCAGGAAAATCTGCCACAGGTAAGGATGATGAAGTGTTGAATACGTCTTTTTGAATTTCTTTCTTTGAAACTGCATTTTAAGGGTTGTGCACTTGGAAATTTTAAATCAAAAAGTATGCAGAAGCTGCCTCTACCTCTCTAATGAGGGTTTTGTTGATGCTTTTTCGAGTTCCAACCTTCACGTCATGCGAAGATCAATGTTCAGTTCGGCTCCCTCACACTTGTGAATCACTGTTCTAACTTGCCTGGTTTTCCTCCAGCGACACACCAGTTTGTGCTGCTGAGGAGGCGCTCCCATCCCCGGTCACACCTCGTGATCCACAGTTGGGATTTATCGGGCAACCAGTCCAGCAGCGACAGATTCAGCACCCCCATTTTAATGTCAGACACGCAGCCAAAAACCAACCTAACAAGCACATCTCCAAAATCTTGCATCGTCCGAGCAGCATGAAATGTAAATAACTGGCCAAAGTCAGTGCTTGGCTTATGAAACACCACTTGCATTGCAAAGATGTAATGGACAACTGAGCTGATTTGAGATATAACACATTCAAAACCAGCAGCGCAGAGGAGCCTGCATGGCCGAAGTTACAATGATGTTACAGCATTCTCTGCGGGAATAAAGGAGACCTGGTTTCCATGCCAACCTCCTTTACCCACATACCCACAACTTCCTGGCACAGAAACCCATTTAAATTCAGGCGAGCATTCCGCATGGAAAAAAAAGGGAAGAACAATAATTAATTAGACCAGACTGAGAAAACGAATATTGATTTGAGAGGTGATATACTGTTGGTGAGAGGGAGAGAAAAGTCATAAAGGAAACAAAAGCAAAAATCAAGTAATTATGATGCAAATTAACACAGACCTGTGAGAAATATCAATGTCAATTGAATGTCTTCCAATTGCATGTAAATGTGCATTGTGTGGATGAATTCTGTATGAAAAAAAATATATATGCAAGATCCCCATAATTAAATGTCGTAATAAATTGTCCTGCTAGCCCGTCACTGATAGCCTGTCGCTGTTCTTGTCCAGACGCCAGCTGCTTATCGTCAAAGAGGCTTATGTTGGAAAAATGAAATGCCATGTTCCTCACAGGCTGATTCCGCCGAAAGAAAGTTTGACACTTCACAAGATCATTTTGTTTGCCTTTGCCGTGAAGCATGTAACCACTGTTCAAAGTTAATGATGAACTTGACTCAAACATACCATCTGCGGTTGAAGGTCGTAAGCAAAGGGTTTAAATTCAAAGAGGGTACTAGGATGGAATATTATTTTTCAGTGCTGTGTTCTAGACATTACAATTTTACATGGAATTGAGGTCACAGTCTGCCTCTGCAATTACTACAAATCGTGCAACTGCTCTGTCTTTGAGGATCCTTGGTGTGAAGCGGGGAAAATATTGCATTTCAAAGTAACTCCCACGTGATCTTCATTCTGAGAATTAATTAGGTTGGAATGAAGTGATAACATTTGATCAGTGTCTGCTACATTGTCACGTCATTTGAAAATACACATAGAAAGACAATGACTGCGGTCAGAGTATAGGAGGCAGCTGAGCACTCCAGAGAGGATGCGCTCGTGTGGCTGCATGCATATTTAGGGAAAGATTACTGGAGTGAATATAAAGGTGCACTTAAGGCTGCTTCCCCCTTATCTGGAGGCACAATGGTGATTTAAAGGTCAGCCAACCGTTATTTACACACTAAGGCCCAAATATTTTCAGCCCCAGATATGTATTTCATTGAGCTGGATAAAAAGAGGGTCGAATCCAGGCCAAAGAGGACAGTAGTTCTATGTGACAGCAGGGCTTTGAGTGGTGTATCATCTCTGTGTGTGTGCGTAGCAGTGTGTGTAAGTGTGTGCGAGTAGAGGTTCAATCTTAGCAATTGGGTTTGGTTGGATGATCTTATGAATACATTTTGCTCCTAACCCAAGAAGATTCCTCAATGCACCAGAATGTAATAATTACATAATTACAAAAAAATATGATATGATAAAATGATAGATGATAGATGGTAACATGAATGATGACAAGTTACGTACTGAACAAGCTTTATTATCAACAGTGAAATATCTGCTATGGTAGATACTGTTGCTTAAAACTGTTTTAAAGTTTAAAACATTTCTACATTCAGATTACGCTGATCTTTTTGGCAAAGGCATGCCAAGGTGCCTGCATGCGAAGATACATTTGTATCAATGCAAAGGCAATAGTTGCATCTCTCAGACCAGTGGGAGGGGAGATGACAGAAATAGCATCTATTTACTTTCCTCCACACCTACTTAAGATCAAGCGGGCTCGTCAATGCCAAACCTCACAGTGGGTGGTTTGGCCCAGACAGCCTATTCTCTTGATACAAAGCCGAGGGAACGAGCACTGACTCAGACACATTAGAAATCAAGTGAGTGGGGACGAGTCTATAGCCTCTGGGCATCAACAGTCCAGACTGGACGTACACACAGCTCCCACTGTTGATACAATATTGACATGGCGCTAATAACTCTGGCTATTCGACTGGGTGGATGTTCAACCAGGCGAGTTGAGAATTGCATGAAAGCCAGACCTAGACCCTCGCTGGAGCCTTTCCACAACCCAATTTGGCATTGCAGCAAACAGTCTGTTTGTCTCTCAGTGTTACATTCAGTCTAATCCAGCTCAACTTCCCCAGGAGTTCTGAACTCGCCCATTCACACACACAAACACATGCACTACCCTGCCTCTCAGAAACGGGAACACTTTATCAAGTCCCAGCAGACGCTACTGTTAAGACAGAGAGGTGTAATCACAGCATTTACTCAAAGGAAGCAAAAGGAAAAGTAGAGCAGAAGTTCTGTTTATGGATGTTTGCCTCTGTAGTGGAGTTGTTGTCTGGATCCTGAAGTGATTTGAGTCCCACTTTCCACATTATTTCAGGTGACACCAAAAAGATGCATTCTAAATTCAAAATTTACAAAGACGATTTACAATTATGACTCATTTAGGCCAGTCTGGGCAATGACTTCCCCGTTCAACTCGATGTGGGAACCGGGTGGACACATTTGGTTCTTGAGATACAGTAGATGACAGAGATGAAAGGGGAGAGAAAGCGTGGGTGGAACGGAGATGATTTGGAGTGTTCTGAAGCACATCTCAATTTTAACGTTTTAAAGTTAACGGGGCTTCCGTGGCCACATAGAATAAAGACATTACAGTTACACTCAGCCGAGAAATCCTGGTGGAATGGACAAATGCTGATCAGCACAAAGTGGCACAAACCTATGGGAATCAAAGGCAGGAAGGAAGGAAAGCTGAAAGAGGTGAGAGGAAGATATTGTGGGAATCTACTTAGCGTGACTGAATCAAGGCTGGAAACGCAGCCTACAGCAGATCAATAAAGCGAGTGTGTGACAAATGTCTTCGAGGGAAGTACAGAGACATCCACGAAGACAGATCAGGATCCCTCTCTCGGGCAACATACAGTTAAATTTACCATCTCTCTCTAAGTGTTGGAAATCATTGCAACATGGACTTTATTAAACAAGTGTTAATACATTTCTCATAGATTGCGAGCAACTGTTACAAATGTGAAATCAGGATGTCAGATTTATCTCTGAAGTGTTATTTCTGGGTGATATTCCACACAAACATGCAAATTGCTATCCAAATACGTTTTTTCCCCCTCTTCTTGCCTGCACCAGCTTTCTTTACGAAAAAAAAAGTGTGAAATTGTTTTGAAACTGAAAAGTTTGTGATTTCCACCTGCACTTGACTTTTTTTTGACTTTGCAGACATTTTCTCTTGTTTCACTGTGCAGGTTATTGTTGTGAAAGTTTAAGTTTTTTGTTGTTGCTTAACATCTTTATTTACATTCCATTTGTATTAACGTTTTTCAATGACATTTCTCTGTTGCTTTGTGCTATTTAAAGTTGCATTTTGGTTTCATATTCCTCTTATTTCTGTTATTTATGCGTACATGTTTAATCACCTATTTATGTTTATCCTGTGTCTCTCATGCATGTTTGGCTGCCATTGTTTTCACCTCATTTGTTTTTTCTTCAGTGATTCACATCTACTTTTCATTTGTTTCCTGTTTCTTTTACACATGTTAATGCACCTGGATATATTTGCCTGCAATCTCTTTTTTTTGGTTTTCTAAAATTCTATTTGCCAACATATCAGGATCCTGACTATTCTTTTAAATGTATCAAGTTGTTGTTCAATGTGTCAAATTACTGTGTGCTGGTAAATCAACACCGCTCAAGAACAGGCTTCCCCTTGGGAAAAATCATCCTTTTGGGGTTTTTAATTAGTAACCATTGATGCTGGTGGTAATGGGTGCTGAGTGAAAAAAAGAAAAAGAAAATATAAGCACGCCTTTCTTTTTCTGTGTCCCCAGTGCATTTCAGGGAAGAAGTAATTCAGGACATTTAGTAAATACGCCACTGGAATCACTTTTCTCTCATGTTCTCTCGCTTCTCAGCTTAATCAAAACAGATAGAAGCCCATCGCTCACCTGGCTTGGTAGAGGTGCAAAACAAAAAGGATATCAATGAAATAACGAGCTGTTTACACGATCCAATCTGTGCAAAAAACTTTTGTAACCAATATTTCATTCTGTCAACCTTCTTCGAGGCATCATTTTTCAAAATTGTCTCCAAATCCGATCCAATTCTCATTTGAACATTACGTCCACCTTCCTCTTCCCGTCATTTCCCTTTTTTGCTTGAATTTGCTGCAGTTGTTCAGTATATAGCTGCAGGTCCAGTTATTGAAACATTAAATGACATCTGCAATATTTTAGGCAAGTAGGAGGACAGTTTGTGCCAAGTTTCATGTCTTATACAGAGGTCTGATCAATAGGCTTCACACTTTGAATTTACAAGCAGACAGCACGAGGATGGCATTGTGTGATCAGACCTGAGAGCAATTCCCTTCGGATTTCAAACTGACGGCTGCACAGCACATCCTGGCTGTATACGTAACAGCACCAGAGGCTGTGAAATGGATTTCTCTCCCTCTCTCCGTCTCACTCCAAGAGTAAAGGCAGAACGCACATCCTACCCACTAGAGAAATGGTGCGGCGAGCTCCACGTGTGGGTCACTCTCTCTGAGACCCTTCGCTGTATGTTAAAATTGCCTGCAATTTCTTCTCCAGCCACCCCGTCTATCCCCACCACAACCCATAAGCACAGATAAGGCCAACTGTTTCCAGTCTCTGTTTCCAACATGTGGAATTGTATGGGGCAGACATCCCCGGCTATACAGCCATCACCAAGGACAAGCTGAATTCTTGGAGGGAAGAGTTTCCTAGAAAGAATACATTTTTATCTGTGTTTCTCCTCTGGGCCTCTACATTGATTTACTCTATTGTTTTCTTAGTTCAGTGGGAATAATGAGACCAGCTCCAGCGACTGGGCTCTGCAGGTGTATAAGATATAATATATGCATGGGTGTCCTGTGAGTGGAGCAACTCCTCCCTCAGCTCTGTAAATGAGCTCTCTGGATGAATATGGATGTTCGCTTTAATGCAAAGGCGAGTTCGCCAGGAGTTCGGCATCAGAAAATATCCCACAGCACCTCCAGCGTACCTCCACTCCTCGGCTGATCCACACAAATGGCTAGAGGAATAAAAAGGGGAGTGAGGGAGGCAGAAGATGACTCTGATAAGGGTGTCTTGCACTCCAGCTCACAGCTCTTGGACAGAAGAATCCTTTCAGCGTTATCATAGCTGCCAAATATGTGTTGAGTATGAGGCTACAAAGGAATCTATTAACACTATGTTTCTGTGACAAAAAAAAGAGTGAGGGTCTTATCAGCCGGATAGAAGTGACACAGAATGCATTAACATTTATGGAGCACCATCATCTGCTTTGTGCCATTTGCAGCATGTCCACCCTGTCCTTTTCTTCCTAATGCAGTTCAGCACTTTGCTTATTCACCCCTCTCCATGTGAACCTCTGCCGAAAGGAAAAAACGACCAAACAGAATCCCTCTGTGTATATTTTGCATGACGAGTGGTTTGATTTGTGAAGGTGGTGCAGGCATTAGCCTACTTTCTGCCTAGACAAAACATTAATGAGAATGCAAATTATCCCTTGACTGTCTGTACGACGATTGTGTATCTTTTAAGTGGCATTCAAAATGAGTACACCCTGGGAACATTTCTGCAAAGTTGTACACCTTTGTATTCTTATTGATACATTACACAGATGGTAGTTATGTGATGTAGAGAAATGGGATTAATCAAGTTGGGAAAAAAAAAAACATAAATCAAGTTCTGGACGTCCACATCAAAAGTTCAAAGAGTTGCAGAAACACAACTTTCAACTTGTCCACTGAGGACAAATATGTACTGTCATTGTGGATGCAAAACCTAAAAACAAAGGTATGACAAAATAATTATTTCATGCAAAACAGCAGTAGAGACTTTGCAAAATAATTTGATGTAAATCATTGAAACTATTTCATAGCACACTGAGTAGTTTGCTGTACACAAAACATGTACTACTGCAGGATCAACAGCTGCACTGATGCCAAGACTACCAATCAGAGTACAACAGTACCATTGCCTGTTCAACAAATGCCCATTTCCATTTTGATAAGGCTTGGTGTTTGACTGCTATCAGAGGAAGTGTCATGCAATAAACCAAGATAATAGGGGGGCCAGCAGGTGAGTGAATGAATGTTTCGACCAGAAGCTGTCCAAGGAGACTGTGGTAATACATGAAAGAGGCTGTTTCACACCGGGGGCGTAGTCGGACCGATTCGAGCAAAAGTAGGTCACTACTGGCAGACATCACAATCAGAGAGGACCACGTTGAAGTTTGGTAAATTTGATTTGGCAGGACTGAGCCATTAATTATCTTCAAAGGCATGAGAAAAAAAAAATCTTTGCCAAATCCTACCGTCATTGCACAGAGGTCCTCCAAATGTTGTCATGCTGCAGTCACAGCTGAAGCCTTCCCACTGCTGAAGACACACGCCTTGGTTGGCGCATGAGTCCTCTTGGCATGTTGTGCTGGGGCCTGAGTGTGGACACAAACAGTGGCTGGGTAAACAAAGTGTGGCAGAATAAAGTGAGAGTCTGGGCTGGACTGTGTTCTGAAAGTGAGTATTAAAGAGAACATGCAGATAATATGCCTCTGCAAATGTACACACACAGAAAGCATATGCTCCACAAATACATGGCAAGTCACCATAGATACCGCGTAGACAGACAGACAGACAGACAGACAGACAGACAGATAGACAGATAGATAGACAGACAGACAGACAGACAGACAGACAGACAGATAGATAGATAGACAGACAGACAGACAGACAGACAGACAGACAGACAGTTAGATAGATAGATAGATAGATAGATAGATAGATAGATAGATAGATAGATAGATAGATAGATAGATAGATAGATCATCCAAGATGCATCTATGTGTAGAAATATTATTGCTGATTTACATTTAGCTTTCCCGAACAGCAATAAATAAATCATGACAAGGTACTGTAGCAAATTATTTGTGTTTTTTTCATCATTACTTCATTTACTAAAGACAATAACATTTGTTAATGGCATTAATGTTGCCCATAACAGATAATTTCACAGTATATTTTCATGCACTGATGACATGCAAGAAACATCATCAGCTCTATTAGGAGTGTTTCT
>OMPJ01007383.1:32285-99749 GCA_900312935.1 Carapus acus | reverse complement strand
AATCTCAGAACATGGCAATCCAGAGCCATGCTTGGAATGTGTGAATACGAGTGTGTATGAATCTAAAACAGCTCAGGCTGGTTTCATTTGGCTGCTCTGTGTGACATGAGCTGTGCTCAAGTCTTCAGCCAGAGGAGACACGAAGCATTTATCTCCTCGCCAACTTCCTCCAGCAAATGAAAGCAACACAAATCTCTGTGTATTATCTTGGTTTCTGACTGACAGTGTGGTTCATTGCCCCCAGGCCAAGCTTGGAGCAAATCCAGTACTGTCAACTTGCATCTCTTGTTTTCCCGCTTTAAGAATGTTTGCATAGACTAAAGCTTCAGGGTACCTTCCACATTTGGGGGACTACCTGCAGATGTGAGGCTATTCCGAAAAAAAAAAAAAAACCCTGAAAGGCAACAAACAGAATGTTGAGCGAGCAAGTGAAGCAGGTTTGACTTAAACCTTTGAAAGCCTCTCTGGAAACTGCAAAGAACGGCATTCTTCGAGAGAAATTCACGTTTGGTACAAAAAACCTCCTCTTTGTTAAATCCAGTTGTGACCTGATAGAATTGTATGCGGAAGCAAGATATAAAAATAAAGACAGAATGAAATCATTCTTTCTGGCTCCATCTTTCTGTCAGTGTCCTGTCGCCGAGTAAAATCCCTCCCCTGCTCAACTGTCACTTCCTGGTGTTGGTGTCAGATACTCAATCCACGGCCTAATCCGCACTTCATAAATAACACACACCCGATCCTGCAGACGGCGTGAGAGCCACTCATTCATGGCTGCTATAGACAGGTGCAACACTCCTGTTCAGTGTGACCCACTCTTGATATATATCACACCATTTTAACTGGAATCAAAGAAACGGTTTGCATTTAGGGTATAAATTCAGTAGTCAGTCACCCGGCCGCCACAATGGCTGATGAGATTTTTTGTGAAATTCTTTTAACAGAGGCATCAGCTGGCTTCTAACTGAATTCACAGTGATAAAGGAGGAAGGAGGAGCCGTCCCGCTCTTCCCACACCTCTGATCAACAGCTGTCGGTGACAAAATGCAGACACCTCCGACTGGCACTAAAAATAGAAGTGACACAGTTTCCCCCACGCTAACGCACCAAGATTACCGAGTGGATGCCGTCATGGTGGCCCTTATCTTTACTGGTTAAAATAGAAATTAGAGGCCTTTAAAAAAACACAGTGCCACATCTAGTTCCGACTTTGCTTGCTGTCTCATTCCTAAATTCAAAATTGTTCATGTTCATATTTGCAGCAAGAGTGAAGCTGCTCCATCTGGAGTCTTTCTCGCCTCAAGCTTCTCGTTGGAGTCTTTTTTACATCCTCACATTTTTGAGTTTAACAGTCTTTTTTGGATGATTTTTCAAACAATCTAGAGTAGGTTGACAAGAAGCACAGCACTGAGTCCGTTACCAGGTGACGGTGGCTTGAACCTGTACAAAACTGTGCCAGACATGCTACAGAAAGCACATTTCTAATTCATGGATAACCTCTGAACTTCCATGCAACATGACACCAGCACAACTCAGACATGTTACAGGACCATCCTATAACGCACCATTCACCAACCACTTGACACCCTTTGTTGCTCATAATCATCTGGTAACTATTCAGTCATCTGCTCTTTCATCCATTTATTCTATTATCATACTCATGGGTCAGGTGTGATGTGAAAAAGTCATTTGACCCAAAATGCTGCTGAATTGTCGAATGAACACAGAAGCTGAGCAGCCTGCATAAATAAAACAATGAAATACCAGGACAACAATAACCCATTAAAACTTCCCCTTCTTGCATTTTTGTGAATGATATTTGCATGTGTGTAGGCACGTTAGCCCTGTATTGACTTCAAAACAAAAGCTTCAGGTGTCATTTGTCCTCACACTTCCAGTTGGAGGTAGCATGAAATTCTAACAAAAAACTGACACAAGGCGGCTCTTTTCTTTGGTCACTGATACCATCTAGTACCAACAGCAGGGTCAACCAGGATGCAAACTGTATGTAAATACCATGTCCTGTGTCCTCATTTCTCACCTCCTATTCTTCCCTTTCTTCACAGAAGAGAGAATTTCCATTATTCCCTGCTTGTGTCTTTGTGCAGAGCCAACTACCTGTGTCTGCATCAAGAGTTTATTTGCATACAGCCTTGTTTTCAGCTGTTGTATTGGCCCCGGGGCAGCAGGTGGCCAAGCCTACACCCAGATACTTGGTAGAGTCTGAAACTGAAAAACCTCCCTGGAGTAGAAGTGGAGGATGGAGTGGGGGCGGCAGTGGTTTCCTCATGACATCTCACAAAAGTCTGTTTGATATCTTAGACTTCAAGCAAAGGGCAACCAATTTCCTTTCACATCCATCTCACCTTATCAATCAGTCCATTCATTTTTGCTTTCTTCAATTATAAGGCTGTTCAGAGCAGATGCTGAGATCTAGGTCAGGACTGAAATCCTACAGAGATTGTTTTGAAATAATCCATTGAGTAAAACAAAGTTTTACATGTTACATATTAATAGAATTGGTATCAAATCCACATTCTACTTGTTAATACTGAAGGAAAAGGAAGGAGCGAAATTAAAAAGTCATCCAGTGGATAAAAAAAGCTAGAAATTGAGTAAAGCATTATTCCAAAACAAGATCCTGACTTCAACTTACATGGCTTTGCTGTAACCTTACACTTTGTTTATTTCTCATCGGCTGAAAGGTCCAAAGTACCAAGAGAGCACAACAGTACTGCTAACACAGATCACATATATCGATTACTGAAGATGGTGACCAGAGTAATTTCGGTAGGAAACACAAAATCTAGACTGCAACAATGAAGATGAGGGGTTTAGCGTAAATACATTTAATATATTTTTCAGGCTGTTGCTTTGGATGCTTGGGTCTCTAAGATAAATATGCCAACATTGTGGATGTTGGATGAGGCTGGTTCCCAGAAGTGGCTGTGGTAGTTGTTGTTTTTATAGTTCAATTATCATTTTGCCCCTTTATATACGGCTGGCCTCACCAGGGAAGACTAGCACAAATACTCTGCCTTATTCAAAAGATGACTGTTGATTGAAAAAAGTGCCTTAGTTTCCTTCCTTGTTTGATCCACTGATGAAACAGAGATACAAAAGAGAGAGATGGGAGGTTGGAAAACGGGTAATTGTGCTGAGGCTGCAGAATCACTGAGTGGTTTAGTGCCTGCTGTAATAATAATACTTGTGCTGGCTGTTAAGCCGCTCTGGGCAGAGAAAAGCCTCTGTGGCTGATCCTTTGCCTTTCTTGGCCCCCAGATGCAAAGCAGCAAGGTGGCACAGTCTTGCAAGTACACCAGCAGCCCAGTTAGCCGTTACAGCTAATGACAGCATAATCATAGCATCCATGGGAGTCTGGACTCAGACTGGGATAGCAGAGCTTCCAAGTAGAACCTTGGCTTAAACAACTGCAAGCCATGCTAACAGCAGCCTCGGTGATCAGTTGTACAGCAGCTTAATGTTTCATGTCAGTCATGCCAAGGCAAATGTGCAGTACAGCCTTTGTCATGCTGAATCATTTGTTAGTCAAACACATTAAAAGTATCAGAGAATAATGATAACAAACAAGGTAAAATGCATTAAATGGACACGTGTGTACACACAACAGTATAATACAAGTGAGAATCACTGTGGCTGGTGCTCTCTCTCCAAACTTATAGCAGGCCCGTGGAGACACTGACACACCCACGGACATATTTTTTTAGTTTATTCTGTGAATGTCAAAATTGGAAAAGAACAATGGTAGGGAAATAAAACGGAATTAAATGATGCAGAAAAGCACCTCTCTAGAGAAACAAGATCTGTCATGTGGAAATGGTTGCGTATCCAAAAGGCCGACTCCCAGCAAAACACAGTCATATGTAAATTAACAGCACCACAAATCTGGACGACCACCTCAACTACACCAAGATACCCAATCAAGCATTAACACAAACTGCGCATTAAGATATCGTAGGATTGAGTTGACTTGGATTTGCAATCCAAAGATAAATTAAAGCAAAATGCTGGACCCTAGCCTTTTGTGTTAGTTCTTCATTCAATACAACAACACAACATTCTCTTCAGCCAGGGACCGGAGTTCAAATGAGATCATCCAACAAAAGTATATGTATGAGTTGAACTACAGTAAAATCACATGTATGACATTTGAAAAGCAGGTACTGTATTTTTAAGTTTAAGCCTTTTTTTCATAATTTTTTTCTTCATTATTATGCTTTTGTTGGCTAGTGCGACTTATACTGCAGAGTCCGGAAAATATGGTAGATACTGAACTGATTTGGCAACAAATGTAAGTTGCAACATTGCTTTTCACAAAAAAACACAATTAGCCTCAAAAAGGTTAGTGTTCTGGGGCAGACAAGCCAACAAACATCTACCACTATGTTAAGCCAGGTCCTTAAACTGATTGTAATGGTATCTGGGTGTGTTACCTTAATCTGTTGTCTACGCAACATGGCTAATTCCCTCATGTCCCTGAAAGGCTGAAGAAGATAGTGGTAGAGCTGAGTTGTGGCCTCCAACAGCTCTCCATAGGCCTGGTCCTCCTCATGATAGACCTCCAGCAGCTCCACCATGCTGTCTATGGATCGGTGCTTCTCCAACACCTGAGAATATTAATAAACCATATTTGTTACATATTCAATTTCAATGTACAATACCGCATATCTAAGTAGTTGGCTAGCAAACAGGCTAAACGGAAATGTAATGGGCTCTTCTAATACGTCTGTACCCATCTAGTAAATATCAGCCTTAAAAAACATTTAATTCATCAACGAAAAGTGCTGCAGATACAGAGGCAAATTGTATTAGCAGAGTACAGTGATTGCTTTGCGAAAACAATGGCAGGTAAGGTCCGACACCAAACGACAACTCTTTCAAACCCTATGGAGAAAAATCCAAGCCCGATTTGTTTCTGATGAAAATGTAGATTTTCATGTGGCCTGGAATGATATTGTACAGTAAAACACATTGTTTTGAACTTGCACAATGAGAATAATTTGCCCCCAATCGCTACTGATGCATACCATATGTCCAGCTAGCCACAAGAGGTGCATTGTTTCTGAGATACCGTCTATCAAAACAGCTATTGTACGGACAAACGATTCATCTGCAGGCTCTCAGGAGCAACTGGCTCCAATTCACACGGTACAATACGTCTTCTTCACTTCTGGATAACATTGAAATGTGCCATCGGCCAATCTTACTCAAAAGCGATGAATAAAGTGTGCCTCTATCTGCACGAGAGCCATAAATATGAATAGAGACTCTTATATCAACTTCAGGCTGGTTTTCCAAGGCCCTGCACTGTGCTGACCGGGGTAGACACTGCGCGATTCAGCTCAGACACTGCTGCTACTGTTTACCTTGGCTCGATGTCTCCTTGGTTACCACAGGCTGACCATGGGCCGAATCCATGCACCTACAGCTGCTGTTTGCCAGGAAAACCCTTAAGCTAACTGACCTGACTCCTGCAAAGCTACGTGAGCAACAAGTGACTCAGGCAGGTCACCCTAAAACCAAAACCAGAACGCTGTCTCCAGAAGCACCATCTCAGAGATCGAGATAAGACACATATCTTGTGTTGACAGTACAGCATTGCCTATGTGAAATCTTCCCATAATCATGTGTATTGTTGTTGGTAGAATCATTTTTTTGGTCTTTTTTTGCAGAGGCCAAATCTATTGATCCCTTTAATCTGTGACAGCTGCTGCAGTAAAAGCTGCTGAATCAACACTTCACAAAGTAAAGGGTTATCCATCTGGAATGTGGAGCTGTGATGCTGAGTGTTTGTGGGTGTTTGTGGGGTTTAAGTCCTATTTGTGCTGTTTGAGTTTGATGTTTAAAGCTCATGTGGCACGCGCAGGTTTTCCAAAGCTCATCCGAAAACACTGCATGTGACTATCAACAGGTGATAAGTCACATGAGAAAATTGGGAAGGCTAAAGGTAGGATTGTTAATCCAGTCTAGGAAAAGCTGCCTTCCAAAATGCATTTTGATATTCAAATGTCTCCTGCTGTGTTGTATTATGTATGATTTGCTTTTCTACTATGTTGAATTGCCAACTGGCATACCGGAGCCTCTCATTCAGTATATGTATCATCCATGTCTTGTTCTGAGGGGGGAACATTAGCAGACAAACCATATGTCTAAACAGCAAAGCCTCTCTTTCAATTTCTATTAAATTCAGACATTCAAATCTGTGAATGTGGCAGGATGTAAAATCTAACATTTTTGAGGGGTCATTTTAAAACACTAATATGCTGAAACTCAGCTCGTCTCTCTGAGCATTAATATGAATATCTTAACTGAAATTCTCAGTTGCATGCAAATGAACATTGTAAAAAGCACAGGTGTGGATACAACCTTAATGCTTTCATAGCAGGCCCATAAGTTTGAAATTAATCCCTGCCATTTTGAATGATGGCCCTGATGAACCAACTGCTGAGCTATGCTCCACAGTGGGTATTAAAACTGATGAATTACAACGCATGGCTTCTTTAAAAATCATTGCGGCTTGTCCATCCTAACACTACGATCTCATTCAATAGTTCAAGAGTTTTAAATTTAGCATATAACTACATTACAAACTACAAAGTCTGGAGGGGGCACAGTGGTACAAAAGGCAAAATGCAATGAGAACACCCATTACATGACTGTTGTAGAGACAGTTACCATTTTTGACACAGCTGTGGAATGTTGATTGTTAAAACAATAGTTAATGTTCTACACTGATCTAATCTCAAAAGCCTGTTCATATCATAATAGCTACTTATATGACACACCAACTGATAAAGGGTGCACCCTGATTTTTAGCCAGCAAAGATACCATGTGAAAGTTATCAACGTGTTTTGTGAAGGAACAGACATCTCTTTAATGAAACAGTTCAGTCAGATTTACCACTCACTTTCTTTTACCTAAATTACTGAATAATTTGCAGCTCAAATTTTTTGAACGGTAAACTGTAAATGAAATATCAGTAGTTTTCTTTAAAACATGCCTCATGTCAGTTAACTAGGCAAGACAAACTCCTATTATTGCTATTTGCACCCCTGCCACAAAAGTACAAGTATAATTTCAGCTTTCAGTAACATGCACATAGTTTTGAAACATTGTATACAGCAGAATTCTTCCAATCATACTATAACCACTGACCAAATTTTAGCATTAATCATTAATTTCTCTTGTAAGGTAAATCATGGTCATCAATAAACACTGAATCTGCTCTCATGTCAAGCTCTAATTACACTTTCCCCAGAGTTGCACAATACCTGCCTCACATATGTCCATTTTATTTGTAATAACGTCAACATTCGCAATGAAACCTATAAGACTGTCAAAACTTTTTTAAATTTGCAGTTGGCCTGACATTGGTGCAAAAGTTTGCCAAAAGACGTCTGCTCAGTTTTTCCATCACATCCCTTTACCAAACCAAGATAAATTAACTTATCACACACTAAGTTAGATAATGATAAAGGCACTACAGAAGTGACTATCAATCTTCAGCTCTTCAGTGGCACGCTAAGCAAATCAGAGGGTTGACAAATGACAGTCCCTCCATGCAGTTCCAGTTCAGGGGGTCAGTGTCAGGCTAAACACAATGTTTTTAGTGAAATCTGTTGTCTGATGTTGTTGTCTAACCTGAGGTCAATCAAAAAAAAATCAAAAATCATTTTCTAGACAACACAATAATGAATCGGAGCAATTACGTTACCGTTGCTTTTTGAAAAAGACACTAAGTAAATGTTGATAGATAACTAGCTGTATCATCTTGAAAGGTTGTAATATGTGTGTCAGCACTTTTCATACATCAGTATATTTAATTGCATCATACGGTACACAGTATGATGCACATACAGTACATAGCCACATCATATTATGTACGACCTTGTTCGTCACATATCTAATGATTTCAGATATGTTTCAATCAAACCCACTGGTCCAAATAAACATAGTGGTCATATTTTCTGGGAAATGTGTTGCTAAATTACGTGCAGATGTGTGATCATTAAATTAGTTATTCTTAGTTAGACCATATCCTCACCAAACTTAGTTCCATGTGGGACCAGGTACTGGGCAAAACAACAAAGGAGTTGAAATGCTTTGCCGGCGGCGTTTCCTCTTCTTAAACACACACCATGACTCTAATTGCTGCATTTTTTGTTTCACATGTCAGTTGCTTGGGTTATGACATAATCGCCTACTAAACCTCGCCAATGTGTGGCTAAAAAAAATTAGGGCAAATACGAACAATTCATTCTGAATGGTCTGATTTGTTATGTTCCGTCAATATCTCTTCATTTTGAAATAAGCACTGAAATGACCACAACTGCTGTGGTGACACGAGGTTTCTGTAACTCCAACTCTAATTGTTCTATGTGATTCCTTTTAACTGCTCAGCCAGCTGGAGTGTCATGGCAGGCCAGACCAGATCATATTACAGGCCTGTGAATATGCTGCAACAGATGGTAGCTCACGGGCCAAGGGGACAAAGGGAATGAAGGAGCTAAGACATCTAGGAGACGACAGACAGCCACATGCACAGGGACCAAGACATTGTTGACACGATTGGCAAGTAACACAATGATTTACCCTGACATATTAGATTGGACAAGTCCATATCACTTGGAACAGTGTTTCCGAACCAAACATGAAAAACCCCGCAGGAGCAAAAAATGTGACTGATCCTTTGAGAAAAGTGTAGTGTTTGGGAATATCACCTCTTGCAGTCTTCTTTTGGTCCTCTCCAGCGCGTCCTCGTAGCCTTTCCGCCTGAGCTCACTCAGGCTCTCGTAGTACTCCTCCATGTCGTCGCTCTCGGAGAAAAGCACCTGTGAGAGGATCTTCCAGCCGCAGGTGTCCAGGGCATGACCCAGGTACACCTGCAGCTGATAGCACAGGGCATCGGTCTCCCTCTGAGACATCCCCGGAGCCCCGAAAAGCACTGTCCACACGCCAGACTGGTCCTCTGGGAAAGACGGTAAACATGGCTCCAGATCGGAGTTCACAGCGCAGAGCTGCAAGTGCGCTGCCCTCAAATCCTGGAAGGAAAACAGGCCGGCCCAGCTGAAGTCCTCGTGCCCGGTACTTTCAGTGTCCACAAACTCCGCGTCATCGGCGACATCCGCTGGGTACAGGAGCTCCATGTCCACTACCTTGGGAGTCACAACGTCCCAGGACCCCAGTCCGTGGCTGAAGAACTCGGATGTCCTTGAAGCGCCACCGGCTTTCGGGGCTTTCGTCTCCGCCACAGGGTCCCTCGAATCCGCGTCTCCTTTGATGACGGAGTTTGGTTTAACTTTAACCGTTTCACATACAAAGTCTTTCTTTGTCAGAGAGAGACTTAGTCCGGATTTTTCTGCCACGGCGGCAGGAAGTGTGCCCCTCGGGCTACAATCGAGGAGCGGGTCCAGAAAAGTAGTCCGCTTCTGTACGGTCCTGTTATGGCAGGTTATGGCGAACTTCCCGTCGATGTCGTTCCAGGCCACAATAAACGCAAATTTATGTCTCTCTTTCTCATCGAAGACGTTCGGTCTGACGGAGACCCATCCGGACTCTAAAGTATCCTCCATGGTGAATGACATCTCATCCGGTCAGTCGGACAAAAAAGAAAAGCAGCCTCAATACTGGGTATCGGGCTTGACACCGCTGGTAGCTACCACCAGCTAAGCGACGGTAAAGCGGGCTTTGACGCGGCTTCAGCGGCCAGAAGCGACTCACTAGTAGGTATGGAAACAAAGACTCTCCTGATTTGTTTACGCGTCGAGTGAGCTGGCGCATACACGGCTAATGTCAACCAACTAGGCGCAGAGATTCCCAATTCAGACATGAAGTACTTCACGCGGCCAGACACGGCCGAAAACCGATATAAACTGATGGGAAAGTGTGTTCGGTGTGGCGGCCTTTGTCGGCGGTCATGACACCTGTCTTTCTCGCTCACCTGGCCCTGTTGCCTGTCTGGCTCTTTGTCCGCTCTCTCGCTCGCTCGCTCGCTGCGGGTTCACAGCTCAGCTTGCGCCGTCACGTGTGAACCTCTGTTTACAAGCAGCGAGGCTGCGTGCGCGTTCTCGAATCCGGGGCGGGATTTAATTTAGAGGGCAAGTCCGCAGCGTGTCGCGTTCACGTCCCTACGTGGAAAGTCGAGGGGATGCCGTATTCTCAGAAAACGTCGTTTGTTTGTTTTTTATTGTCAGTTCGTAAAGATTTTATGGCAGCGAATCGTAGAGACACGCACGCGATTCGCTCACATATGTCAGAATCAACGAATCAATATGTGCAAGAAATACATCAATTTACAGTAAATGCGACATACGAGATGACAAGAAAACGATGTATCTCATACTTGATGAACGACGGTCGACGCATTAAAAAAAATCAACTACTGTATACTACAATGTTAACATGAACTTAACTTACGGAGGGCACAATTCTTGCACTGGTTACTAAAAAAAAATACTCATATCCGTGTCGCTGAGGGCTCTCAGACGTGCACGAGTAGCATAAACATCTGCACGTGGACAAATGAAAACGTCATCACGCACTGTACGCTTACGGCGGTATGGCGAGAAAAAGGGGACAAAAAACATACGAGGTTTTGTTCGTACGACGTCACAGCCAATATGGAACCATTTGGCAATGATTGTGTCGGGCATGTCACTTGGTATATATCTTTGATCTATGTCCTTTCTTATGACAGTCACCCCTTATGATAATGAATTTCATACAACGGATTTCGGTCATAGTGGACATATATTCCATTAACCGAAGCGTCTTTACATGGCAGAAACAAAGGGCTGAGTCCACTGACTCGCGGAGTGACCGCCAGGGGCGTGAATACACTCTAACGTGCGTTTGGTGCAACTGCGGTCTACCGCAAAGTTCGAGTGTATTACACATACGCGATCCGTAAAATGAATTGAAGTAAAGCGATTGGTTTTACTGGGACCGCGCTTAGGGTACCGCAAATGCTGAGAAGACCGCAAACACCAATTTTTCGTAGAAATAAAAATCCCTAATGCACCAACCACACGCACAGTGTCGTTTGAGAACGTTGATGCTTTTTCTCTCGCTTATCTCTCGTGTATACGCAGTGCTTACCATTTACTCTCATTTTTTTGAGTGACTGTGTCGTCCAAGAGGCAGTGGTAAAAGAAAGCCTTTCGACTTACCAGAAATTAGAGCCATTGAAAAAGTTAGAGGCTGGTGTAAGTGTAGCAAGTGTGTGTGAAGAATATGATGTGAAAAAGCAAACAGATTCAGACATTGAAAAAGCAAAAGGCAGGCGAAATGCTTTTTCAGTTTAGATCAGGGCTGATTCGACACGAAAATCTTCCCTTGTTGAAGATAGGAAGCACTCGAGACTTGGGTCGCACAAGAACTTAGGAGATGCTGTGTACAAATGGTTCATGCAAGAACCTTCAATGTGGGGTATATGCGTGGTGTAGAAATTCAAGCTACAGCAACCAAACTAGCCAGACACATGGGAGACGATAAGTTTGTCACCACTGATGCATGGCTTTGGCGATTCAGAAATAGACATGACACTGGTAATAATTTCACTCATGGTGAAGCCAGCAGTGCACCAAGAGACGGAAGTGGAACCCCTCAGACAAAAGCTTAATGTCATTATCATAGATGGACGTGTACTACTTTACCATGGGTGTAATGCGGCCAAAACAAGCTAATTTGGGCGGTCACTCCCCAGGGATACTCAAGCATTTAAACACAAAAGTTCTATTCCAGGCAATATGACAAGCAAAGAAAGGTTCTCAGTACTGTTTAGTGCCAACGCTGACAGAATACATTTGTTGAAGTTAGATATTTTTGGGAACTCTGTGCAGCCTCTGGTCTCAAAAGACGTAATGCGGCAACTCCCGGTGCTTTATTACAACTCCAAGAAAGCTTGGTTTAATATGCACATTTTCAGTGATTGGTTTTTCACTCATTCTGTGCCTGCAACTCGTAAGTGTCAGGAAGACGTCCTCAAATTTACTGCTGATGATGTCAGGGCGCTCCTACTTCTGCACTAAGCTCTTGCTCACCTAGGTGTTGGCAAGCTTGTCAATAATGATGGCAAATTATTGCATGTTCCTGCCACCTAATGTAACCTCGCTGATCCAATCAATTGATCAAGGTGTGATCATGGCTTGCAAGAGACTGTACCGGTGGGTGTATTTAGATGAGGTTCTTGTTGTCCATGAGGAAGAAGAAGATTTGATTGAAGATACCCGGGGTAAAACGAACACTGCATAACATCAAGACCTACAGCATCAATTCTGCAATATCTAAACTCCTGAAGTTGTCTGGATCTTGGACAGTAAAGCAAATCACTACATTTGCCAATGCATTGAGGATTCTTTTGTATAACGTGGACCTAGCTAGATTTTCATTGCATCCTTCAAAGAGCAGAAGAGATGGATGTAAGAATCTAATTGGAAGACACATAGGATGATCCTGAGTACCATGTATTGACCGAGGAGAAGTTAGCCAATGTAATGATTGCTGATGATCAAGATGATGCCAGTCATTATGACGATGAGGATGCTGAAGAACCAGTGGGGAATAAACCCAAACTCTCTTCTGTGCTTGGTTCAGCGGACAATGTTATATTGTTCCTTGCCCTCTCATCAGAGAGTGATGTGCAGCCTTATTACGTACATTTCCGGGCATTCAGGGAAATCATTGTAAGGAAGCAGCATCAGCAGGGAAAACAACTGAAACTAGACTAATTCCCCAGGCCTCTTCTCTCCGCTGTTGTGCCAACTCCTCCTCTTGCTGAGTCTTGTGATCCTGACAACCCTCCTGCTCCTTCTGCTGCTCTCCCTCCACGTTCACCACAACGCTCTACAAGTAGGGGGTCAATGGAGCCAGTGGAGCATCACAGCCCCGCTGGCTCTGACTGAAGATCTAGGCTCACCTTGTCCTCTAGCCTCGGGGAGGACACAGTGACAAAGTCTGGGACAGGGGTGGCCAAATATCCTGACTCTGGGGCCACATTGACTTTTATGTTTTGACCGGCCGCATCTACACAAAGTGGAGACATTTCAAGCAGAAACTGTAAAAACATTTTTGGGTGTTACATTCTTTACCTTTTAATAGGAACAGTTTTGTTGTTCACCCATCTTTGCCAGTGCATGACAGCCTTGTGTTAGTTTGATTGTTGTAGTTTTTGTTGTTTGTTTTCAATGCAGTCAAAATTGTGAATTCTGTGCCAATCTTTGACAGGCCAGATCAAAAAGATCATCGGGCCTGATGGGCCCTCGGGCCATAGTGAACCCACCCATTGTCTAGGATCACCTGTCCTTTAGCCTCGGAGAGAAGACAAGCTCATCTGTCATATACAAAAGGTGAATAGAATGTAGTTTTTTGGTGTTTTGTTTCTTTACATATAATGGATAATGGACAAACGACTTGAACGGACAGTGGCTCCTTCTTATTAGTTTGTTATCACGAGGGGGCACTGTATTATCTTTCAGCATATTGCATTTTTTTTTGCAATGTTGGCTCTCCATGACTGATGTCCTTTGCACCTCCAGTGATTGTTAAGATAGCTTTACACGGAATTTTGTGAATAATTTAAAATTTCTTCATCAGACCCCACCTGAGTCATAATAGGAAAACACATGCTATACCTCCAAAGTAAGTGAGCAAATCCTGCTGTAAAATATAATTTGCGCATGCAAGAGTCAAACTGTGGTAATTTGCACTACCACTTTCATTTCACCGCGCATCCTGTATGAGTATCTTGCCTGTCCAAGTTCTCGTATGTTGTATGTTGTATCGAATAACGTGCTTTAATGTTTTTGTCCGTTAGATGGCAGCAAAGGCCTCGTCTGACGTCCGTGCTTGTGAAACGTGTGTGTTTGCCCACGTCAGCCACACAGCAGAATAATTTTGAGGCAGGATAGTTGAGATATGACAGAGATGATGTGCATAATCAGTGAATTCAATGCTTTTCCCAGAAATGCTTACTGATGCAGATGGTGTCAGTAATCCTGTCAGTCATTTGCTAAGCTTGTACCACAGACAAGAAATAATTTCTGACTAAAAACATTATCACATTTTTATGAGTGTTTTTCCCCAATGCTTTTTTAAAGAAAAATCATTGAGCAGGGGTCATTTTAGATACATTTTGTTGTGATTTGGCACTATACAAATAAACTTTAATTTAACTGAATTGAATGATAATTTGCTTTCTAGATACCACAGCAGCATGTTGACACTCAGCACTGTTGCATGTTTCATTGGGTATGACCCAGTACCAACATTTATAATTAGTGATAGCATAGCTGCTGACATTAGTGTTTTTTGGCAATGGATGTTGTGTATGGTGTCAGGAATCGTGAATCTTTTTTGTCATTACAACACTGAACATTGTGTAATGAAATTTAGGTTCAGAGTTCCGGTACATTTAAAAAGATATAAAAAAGAAAAAGTATATACTGCAGCAATGATGAGATGAAAAGGATGCAATCTTTACTGACATTTTTTTTGATATATTATATATTTGTGTCCGTTATTTTCTTGTTTGAATCTGTTCATTCACCCTGGAATGTTTTAAGTATTTGAAATTCTGCAGTGTTTGTTGACCACTGAGTGAATGTATGAACAATTTACAATTGAATTTACATGTAATCTGAATATGACATACTAAAACAAAAAGCACATTAAATTCCACTAGACAATGGGCTTTTGGACACCCTTTTGCATTTGTTGCCATGTTTTGTTTTTCTCAATCGGTTGTTCAAATTTACTTTACATTTCACCACTGTCAGTGCATCAGAGATGTCACACTGTTCAACTTACACACATCGTAGTGACAAAAGATTCCTGAGAATAATTTCACTCAAGTTGGAGACAAAAACTTCCAAGTAGCATACCATATGATCTCTGCCTGGGGATAAGTAAGTCAGTATGAAATACTTTTCCCACCCTGTACCAAAACAGTCACGATCCCACGAACATCTAAAATTCTGTAAGATATGAAAAGCCTAAAAATGTGCACACCATGAAATCAGTCTGACAAACCCTAACTACTGCCATGAGTGTTTCAGTGATGTGTATGTCTTAATGCAGCTTGTTTTGCATCTGCCATGGGAGGACCTTACATGAACTTAGGAGTGCCGCTGAATATTGAATTAAGCAATTAAGAAAAAAAAAAGGGAAGAAATCCAAACTTAGAATGGTTACAAGTTACTTTTATTGCTCATTTTAAGCGATCAAGCAAGCTGGCGTAAACAATGTCTGGTACAATTTCAGTGGGTGAAGTAATCGAACAAGTTTCTCCAAATGTGATCATTTCAGGAGAACCAACGCTGCTAGGTCTGCACCTAGATTGAAAATCCACTTTGTGATCCTTACAGAATTAAGTGCATCAGAGGGACCTGTATTTTAGGATTCGTGTAAATTGGGAAAGACAAGAGTGCACCGTCAGGCCCTCGGACTGACATTTGACTGGTAATGTCTGAAGTCAGAATTTCTCTGAACTTTGCACTTTGACAACCAGGTTGTTCAGCAAGTCGAGCGTTGCGCTAGTGCAGGGTTCTCCCCCACTTGAATGGCCGGGGCTCAGTGGCTGGTCTTCGCCTTGTCAAAGAGAGCCCTCATCTGCTCCTGAGAGGTGGGTTCCTTCTGCTGCATCAAGTCACTGTGGCCCTTAGTAACACCCCAGCCATCAGGGTTGGACAAAGAAGGACAGTAGGGACGGCCAGATGCGGGGAGCAGCTTCTCCCAGTAGTCACGGCGAGCCCTAGAAATACATAAGAGTGCCAAAATGCAGTAAATAATTTGAGAGAAAATTAATAAATAAGGGTGGGGAAATTTGTACCTTGCTCTGACCCATGGTTTGGTATGCATCTCCAGACCACTACCCCAGTTGCCATGTTTCTCAGAGCCACTGGGCAAGAAACCCCTCTCAGCTGCCAGCTCCTCAGACAGGGCACGGATGTGATAAGGTTCAAATCCACAGCAGCCACCAATATAGCGGACGCCTGCCTTGTATGCCTCTCTGGCATACTTCTGCATATCCCATCGGGTGAGGATCCTTGGTTCCAGAGCTGTCAAAGAATTTTGTTTTTAAAGTCTAAAAGAATTACTACAGTGTCCAAGTGTAGAGGCCAAAGGAAGATGGTGTGCAAGCACTCACCAAAAGGGAACTCAGGAAGGTCAATGAAGCCCTGGCGGGTGCAATCGGGGGTGTGGTAGGCCAGAGGCTGTGTCATGTAGTGAGTACTCAGCCCAGCCCCCTCAACTCCCTCCTTCATTAGCGTCACCGTCTTCACGCATGTCATCGGGTCAAAGTGACAATTAACGCCCACAATGTCAGCACCTCAATCGGGAAAGGGAGCAATAAATTAGGACCAGACCTGTTCTCAAAAACACGACTTTAGGGAAAAGAAAAACGCCAAATAGTATTGTGCATGCACACAAGACTTGAGGTTTTCCTGTACCAGCTTGGACGAGTCTGACCGCACAGTCCCCTGGGCTGACTTCATTCAGGTCTCCCTCAGGCCCAATGCACAGACTTGCTGCCACAGGCAAACCAGTGGACTTCAAGACTTGCACTGCCCACTCAGCCTCTTCAACATGCTCAAAGTACTACACACACACACGAGAGAGGAGTTACAAAGCAGCAAGTTAATCACAGGCTTTTGTTTTTGCTACCATTTAGAATGACACTGAACAATGTGTGCTTCAGCATGTAGGATAACATTGGGTGGTTTGGTTGAACATTCCAAAACATCTCCAAAAAGAACAAGACGACCAGTTACGATCCCCTCCTAAGAGGCAGGATGCATTTTCATAACAGTCAAACATCCGATATCTTTACCTCAGCAATCAGGAAGTCCACTTCCTTCTTGACAAAGACATCCACCTGCTTTTTGAAAATGGCCTTAACCTCATCCTCACTCCTGCAACTAAGGTAAGCAGGAGTCTGGGAGACTCCTCCAGCCACCAAGGCGTCACCCTCGCCAGCAACCTGCTTGGCCAGGTCACATGCAGCTTCATTAATCTGCTGTCCCTAGAATGAGAAGATCTTGGAGTTCAGTGCAGTGTGCAAGACTGAATGCAAGCTCAACGAGCAATCCAGCCCCCAAAGCACCTTGGGGAATCCACGTCACTGGGTATCTGCTGCCTACTTACGGTGAAGTGCTGCGTATTGCCTCTGTTCACCAGTTTGTCATCACTTGCATAGAAGGTAAAGGTCTGCATGACATTGGAACCAGCCCGCAAGAACTCACGGTGCAACTGCCGCACTGCAATTACAAGACAGACGAGTCGTTAACTAGGGTCCAACTAGAATAACAGGTTGCGTTGATTGCCACTGTGCTTTCCCGGAAAACCAGGTTGCAGCTACCTGCTTCTGGGTATTCGGCGGCAGCCTCTGGTGTCCACGGTCCTGCCTTGACATAGCCCCTCTTCTCAAGAGCGAAGACAAAGCCTCCATCTCCGATAACGACCTCTCCGCCATTCAGACGCTCCAAAATGTTCTGTTTGTGTGAGAGTAGAAGACAAGGACACCATGTTGGCGCTGGCAAAATACAAAAAAGATGCTTCTGTGGAAGTTGCTTTCTGTGCATCATGTTTCTAAGAATCAACTATTTGCTGGTGACATCGCACACACAGTCAAGCCAAAAAAAAAGTTTAGCGTTTCTGGTCGAGACACAACGTGGCAGACAGCGTGATAGTGAGGGGATCCATGTGTGTGTGTGTGTGTGTGTGTGAACACTGGGACACGTAGAGCTGCAGGCAAGGGCAGCGGTCAGGACCCCAGATGGACAATTGGATGCGCCTTGTAATTTTGCCTCACAATACAATGATGAAATGCATTTCCCATCATCTCTGTGGAATATTTGATCGCATAAGGAAGGGGTTTCCGTCGAGGAACACCTCACCGTGTCGTTTTCTTAAATCTCATGTGCACTCTCAGTTTGTCGATCTGGGCAGATCGCGCTTTTTTCTTTTTTTTTTGAGGAGAAAAATGAGCAGCGGAGGAAGAAAAACAAGTAAACTGTTTTCACGCTGAGGCAAAGACGACATGAACGAGCGCAGACTTTTTGTTTGGCGCAGGTTGGAAAACGTGGTGAGAGGAGGAGAGGCAAGGATGCCAAGTCACACACCCGCGTTTGTGCTTGCCATTTCTCGGGATTCGTTTACCTGTGAGTACAGGTGTGAGTACAGGTAAGAAAACAGAAACGGGATGACATTTTAAACACTTAAAAGTAACACCACACCAGCAAGAACCTCTATCTACCCCCGTCTGTCAAACCAAGGTTAACATGGACAGCCGACAATGAGGAGGGACGCCGAAAAACGGACAAAAGTGTGCACACAAGAGGAGAGAACGCAAAATAGAGATTGGGGGTGGAAGAGGACAACGACGCCCTTTGGTAGCCACGCTTACCCTCTTTCTTGGGGCCATGTTGATGCAGCAGAGTCCGCGTCTGTCTCTCCTCTCCGGGCAGAAGATCACGGTGAGTGAGGAGACGGCGTCCCTGCACAATTTATACCCCACTGGGGGTGTGGTGATCCTGATGGCGGCTCCATGAACCGCCTGCAAGTTACATGATTTTGCTCACCCTCCCACAAAATCAATTTGGACTGTGCCGCTATAGATGTGATTTCGTGGGGCGGGTGGTGACCTTGCACGCTGAATGACTGAGTGTGGATGAGAAGAAATAAAAGCTTTCAGCATTGGCCATAAGCTGCATCTTTGGGCAAAAGATGAGATCATTGAGGTCGTAATTGTTGATATATGTCTGGACAAAGACAGAAATGTGTCCTAGTCCTGACATACAACATTTGTTATGTCAAGGTGGGATCCAGTTGTTTATCTGTTCCTTCACGCCTCACGTTAGATTATGTGGATCTATTTCTTTGAGTAAAAGTCAAAGAGAATATTTACCCTGAGCATTTGGCGCAATATACCTGTTCCTCATATTTGTCTCATGTAGTTGTCAACACGTGGCCTCCTGCTCAGTGATATTCTCTATGAAGTTTAGCCTTTTACCGATTTATTATTTGAGCTCTGCTCTGTCCTAGTTCTCCTGTATTACTTGCACTGTGTGGAATATGGAAACCATCCCATGAATTTGGCAACTGCACGCCTTATATATTGAAACAGAACCCAAGAGACCTGTACTTTTCACTTTATCCTCCTTTGGCAAATGATTTAGCCGTAGTCGAATAATGTTTGCACATGCATTGAAGTTAACTGGACTGGTGGTTATTTGAGTGTTGAATACCATCTCGGGGGCCTGGGTTGCTGCAGTTCCTCCAACATTGCTGTTAAGTGTGGGACGATCCAACGCTGTTATTTGTTATTTGCAGCGTCTCTAAGTTGCATCAAACAAATTCTCAGACACGAGAATGTAAAGATGCACTGTGATTTTTGCATACACAGTGGAACATTCTGAACATGACGTTCCATCTGCACCTGGCCAGCAGTTTCATTGCATAACGGACAGGGATTTTTTGTCGATATGTTAAACAGCTTTGTCATATTTCCACAATGGACAAATGGATAAATTGAGGACTTGTGTTATGTAAGTCTGGTCAGCATCTTGGGGTGGGCTCGTTCAGCCCATACTTTATATAATAACTCGCGTTGGATTTTCATTGGCTGATTCTCCAACCTTGACTCTGACATCCCCCTGGTACATATAGAGGAAACCGTTGGATGAAATATTCTGGGAGGGAAAGTTTGTTCAGACCCATCATTAATCAACCCGGAGTTTATGTCTTTATGTGAAAAATGTCACACAGACAACGATTAAATGAAAAAAATGTGATTTTTTTTTATACTATTTACAATACAAATGCTTTGACAGAAAACCCTCCTAAAGCTTGCTTTTTAAAAACCCATCAAGTGGTTTCCTGTGCAATTTTCTCTGAACACAAGGGGACATAAAATTCACTGACCACCACTAGATGTACAGTTAAATTCAGAACTTTGGTCAAGGTTACTTTTTTTGTCATACCCGAAACATTCTGTGCTACAGATATGATGTTGATTCTCCTTTGCATCAAATGTAGACTATGATAGCACAAATGTGTCATTCAATGAAGGGCATTGTAGGAGACAGCTAATGATATTTGTATTCCCATTTGTGATCTTTGTTTAGTTTGTTTGCATGAAAGATTAACTTATCATAGGTTATTGACAGGGATGTGAGTCACGTGGTGGGTGGTAGATCAGCAGTTGTGATATCAGCTGTTCATCTGGCATTCTCACAAAGGACTTGAGAGGGTGACGGGGGGAAGTCTTACTTTGCTGACCGCTTTGATTTAGCTAAGCCATTAAGATGTGTGTGTTTTTTTTCAAAGATTTTAGGAGGTTGTTTCAGTGTTTTTAATTGCAAGTAAATACATAAAACACAGCATCTTTTGGAGCAATCTTGTTTGGACAAGCCAGCATGTCTGGCAGGTAAAGATCTTTCCCTCACTTAGCCTCTTGGCAACTATATTTTTCATTGGCGTCGCCTATACAGGCATGATATTGTGACCACGTAGAAAGATGCCCACGTGATACTTTCGTATACTTAGTACATTATGTTCAGAACATTATGTGCAAGGTTGTTTTTGATGAAACTCAGAATCCAGGATGTGAATCTTATTAATCAGAGTAAGAATACATCCATTCATGCATACATATGTGATGTGCATCCATCCTCACAAATGTAATGTACATATGTATGCATTTATGTAGCTTTTTGAATCATGCAGCTTCTTCATCTCTCTGACCCTGACACAGTCTGAATACGGACAGGACAGGCCAGGAGGACATTGCAGACACAGACTCACAGTCAGGCATGCATGCGTGCTTGCACTTAGCTGCAAGCAGTGCTGACATTTTTTTTATATAAATGTGTCTGAGAGGAGTGTGAAGAACATAAATATCCTGAGGAAACACAAACACACACGCAGAGCAGAGCGGCTTTAAAGAGGGGGAAAGCAGTGAGAAGCTCTCCTTATCTCACTTCCTTGCTACGCTTTACACTTTTTAAATCATGCATTTTTTGTTTAAAAAAAGATTCAGTTATCAGTTGTGGTCTTCTGTTAATATGAGCTCGACGACGTGCCACATTTATTTATAGTCAGTGTTTATATTGAGTTCCCTGGATTGAGGTTACAGTCAGTGCGGGTGAGTGGCAGTGTTGAAACACAAGGGGTCAGTCTGAGAGCAAACCGCTCCAACCAGATCGAACTGACCCAAACAGGATTATGTTTTCTTTTCCCCATCGTGCTTAGCCATGTTCAGTCTATTTTGCCTTATTTAATCAACAAAGTCTAATTTGCTAAATGAACCTATCACAGAGAGGAAGGGGATTATTACTACATCAGTTCCATTAAATCGTGTTTGTGTTTTTTCGTCAAACAACTATTCACGAGTTGTTTTATTTTACTAATATGATGATTGTAGCATTAAATGGCTGATTTTATTTTGCTTGGCTCTCAGAGAATAGGGATATATCCCTCACACTGCAAAGACCGCCCAGCCTGGGCGGATCTTAGCTGTGTAAAGTTTGATGAGCTCAGTTTCTACAGTGGGCGTGTAAAAGTAAAAGTGTGGCATTGGCTAGTCCCACTGAACTTTTTTTTGGCTTCCTTACCCGATTCTTGTTTTACTCGCGGTCGTACTTGTGGGTATCAGCACAGGTATGTCTCGGATATTAAGTTTGATCACTGGTCATTTGCGGAAAGATTCGGCCGCGTGTCGCCGAATTTCAGGTCTGTCTTTGCGCACTGTGTGCTGCACTTCGAGAAATCACGCCGAAGCCGGGTACGTATGACACTGTGCGTCTGAATCCACAGTCTATAGATGCATATGCAGGCACACATCTCGTTTGCGAAATCAGTCTACTTCTTGGTGCAACTTTTTGTGTCTTCGTTGGGCCAGTTGGTCGTATCCATCTGAGGCGCTGCAGTGTTAAGTATCGATCCGACAACGAGTGAACATCGGTCCGGTATCGTCGATGCAGCTGTTTTTTAATTGACAAAAGCAATACACTCACATTGCTCAATCTGAATGAATTATTTGACGACTTTCTGTCTGGATTTGTGTGATGGGGAAAATCCCGGACATAATTTGGTCAAAGTTTCCAAAACTTCTTTCTTAAAAAACAGAATACTTCACTATCAGTTATGTTTTTTTGTTACTGAGGAGGACAATACCAAAACAAGTTTTCCCCAGGCTGCGCCATGTCTGAATTTTGCTTTTAATGAGTCTGCTTGTTTACTTCGCTTAAGGGGAGAATCAAAGTGCGCATGCGTCGTACTTTCCCCACGGGGATGAAGATACGTCAGTGTAGGGACAAATCTCCGTGAGACCATCGATGTAAAGATATATCTATCGAGCGTAGTGATATGAAAGGGCAAAATCTATGTGGTGAGAATTAATAAGTTGATACTGTTCCTCCGTCTTTCAGTGATGCGTCTTCAGTTTTGGGGAAACGCTGGAAAGACACCGCGGAGACGGTGATCATCGGCGGAGGATGTGTCGGTGTCAGTTTGGCGTACCACCTCGCCAAAGCCGGCATGAAGGACGTGGTGCTGCTGGAGAAGTCTGAGCTCACCGCGGGGTCCACTTGGCATGCTGTACGTCCATCCTCACCTGCACCTCCATGCTCTCGCCCAGGGTCGATTAATACTCGGCCTACACTGTTGGGGTGGAGGTGTAGGGTTAGCCCAGTGCTCAGGACTGCCAAGACACTGTCTGCATCAAGCTGAATTTTCCGAAACATCGGTCAATGTCATAGTCGTCGATAGCAGTAGTTGCTTTTGCTGGGTTTCATATCTGATAAGGCCATTAGTCAAATATTGATGCCAACAGATTGTTAACTGCAGATCTACAAGTGTGTTGAGACACGTCTCAAAATCAAACCAATAATCTGTTGATACATGTCCTACATGACAACCACCCTACACTGTCTGCACAATATATCAACAAAAAGACAGACGCAGGTCCTGTGTGCCCCCTCCGATACCATGCATCACCCTGTGCTTGGCTTCCATTTGACCAAAATCTGAATTTGTTTCAAAGTGACTCAGATTGTCACTTCAACCCAATGATGAAATTGCTTCAAAGAAGCATAATGTCGAACAGATGGTGTGAAAGTAGTGGTGTTGAGCAGCTGGGGCGGGGGTTCTTCCTTGACCTCATAAAGTAAAGGCAAGCAGTCTGGGTCATCGTTCCTGAGTTTCATAAAGCCTCTGAGTTCCTGACCCACTTGCCATCCTATGTATGAGTTCCTCTGTATAGTACATGCAGAAACACACAAATACACACACTCATGCACACCAATAGGCCAGAAATACATTTCCACATGTTGGGGGTCCTCGTTTCCCCATATCTAGTTACCTGCTCTCTTGTTTATCTCTGTCTTGCTCACAACCTTGTGACATTTTCTTTCTTGTTTTTTCAGGAATGTGGTCATGATTGAATCATCACAACACTAAGACTGTTTTAATTAGTTGGTTTTTGCTTGTATTATCTTGAAAATCACGAGACTATACACGTCTCTCATTGAATCACTGATGAGAAATTTAATCAGTGATTTTGTTGCTTTAATTGACACACATTTTGTATTCCAGGCTGGTTTGACAACATATTACCATCCAGGGATCAACCTGAAGAAAGTTCACTATGACAGCATCAAATTGTATGAAAGCTTGGAGGCTGAGACTGGACAGGTGAACCTTCTGGGAATGTGTGTGTTACAGAGAGAGTGTGTGTGCATGCATGTGTGTAGTTGTGTGACTGTGCATGTGTGTTTATAAAAATATGTAACTTTTCCTCTGTACAATTTTTTTCCGTGTAGGCAGTGGGCTTCCACCAGCCAGGCAGTGTTCGTATTGCCTCCACAGCAGCTCGAGTGGACGAGATGAAGTATCAGATGACACGCACACACTGGCATGTGACAGAACAATATTTCATTGGACCAGAGAAGGTCCAGGAACTGTTCCCTCTGCTCAACATGGACAAGGTGTGTACAGTGTTTTCAAGTGTTGGAAGCACTGAAGAATAGAAGAGTGTTGTCCACCAAGGTTCCAGACTTCTTCTCTCGTTTGCTCTGGATGGATTAACAATTCAGACAGCATCTTAAGACATCCTGGAACATTGTTCAGCTCTGATTGCACATCTGAACCAAACCCTCTGTACTCTGGCGCGCTGTGTCAAAAATAACACCAACAGTCTGAAATCATTGTTGGGACCATAAAGAACAGTGAGGAACAACGATAGACAGTGTGTCACTTCAAGAATGTTGTTCAAGAATGTTGTATAACTTTGGTCGAACGGCATCAAGGAAATGTTGTCGTGTAATTGCAGTGCAAATGCATGAAATTAATGGGACTTGCCGTTTTTCTCAGTGGGCATATCCTCCCCCCAGCTGTTCTCATTCACTCGTGATTGTATACAGATGATGCTTTCACAATAATTCTCAGTACTGAATATTTCTTTTCTTCAGCAATGAATGTGCACAATGCTTGTGAGGAATCTCGCCTCATGCACTTAAATTGAAGTGATGACATGATGCAGTGCAAAAACAGGCCTGTCTCCCCAAACACGAATTGGCATTTAAACACAAAGCATTTATTGAAGTTAAGAAAACCGTGCCAGTGTTTACGATAGATGTGCCATATGTGATCGGACATGCGAGTTAAATGAAGCTGTGGTTACACAGTGCGTGATGTGTGTCAACCCTTTGGGTTTTGCGTCTGTGCACTTGCAGGTTCTGGCCGGTCTGTATACCCCAGGTGACGGTCATATCGATCCATATTCTCTCACCATGGCACTGGCTGCAGGGGCTCGCATGTATGGTGCACAGATCTACAATCCAGCTCCAGTGCTGGGCCTCACACCAACTGCTGATGGCAAGTGGGACGTTCAGACTCAACATGGGACAATTCGTGCAAACCGCATCGTCAATACAGCAGGTATGTATTGCCGCAGCTGTATTAATCGTGCACGTATGCGTGTCATGAGTCCAAAAGGTTGTCAGTGTAATTTAACACAACACAGAGCAAAAACGAGCGAATGAAAGAGACAGAGATAGACAGACAGACGCCATTGACAAAGCAAAGTGTCAGAAATGAGCATAGCTGAATAACTGATGAACTTGCTTTGTTGATTTTAAATGTGTTCACAACCACAAAGAATTAAAGTCTCAGAGTTGACAATTCTAACATCACGGCATTAAAGGAAAGTTTCATGGTACCTAATAATCTGGAAACAGACTATATGCGCTGTTTTCTGGCCGTCTGAGCACTGTGCGGCTTTGTGATAATTCAACAATTGCTCGTTGTTTGTCATTAGTCATTGTATGATAATGACTTTTTGATAATGACTGGACACACCACACACACACTACAACAGAGATGTTAGCTAACCACTGGTTAATAAATTGCACTATCATGTATCTCAAACCTGAAAGAGACCTTTGTCTCTGCTGATGACCCATTGCGTTCCCCAGTTTTGGCTCAAACTGGGCACAACCAGTTTTGAAATTATGTTGTTGACGTCCTGCCCCCTTCTCCAGCTGCAGGGCATTCAAGTAGTTGCAGGCAGATGTGACAAATATAAAATCACTTAGATGCAATTTTTTTCTCTGGCAACAACTTCACTCTGCGACATTAAGTGAACGTCATTCAGCAACAATAATCCTTATTGAAGTGATTGCACATTGCAGTTTCGCAATCCTCCTCACTGTCTCTGAGAGTGAGGAGACCTGAGTGCACATATCTGCATAGGATATGCACAATCCTACATAGGATTTTCAAAATCCAGAGAAAATCTTAAGTGGTTAGATGCACCTTTTTACAGTGATACTCTGTAGTCCAGTTTGAGCCAGTAATGCAATGCAGTGCTGGGCTTTTGCTCCAGTTTTCACGCAACCAATCCAAGCAGGCCAACATGTCAGCTCTCATCCAATCTCCAAGCAGCAGAGTAACACACCTACCAACAGATGGTTTAGTGTCTTAGCTGCATTCTGCCGCACCCCTGCTGCAATTTTCTCTGTGCTCAGAGCAGAGTTCTTTTAATTGGTTTAATGAACTTCAACCGAAGCTGTGTGCACTGCCAAATATGCCACTACTTAATATTTCCTGGAACATTTAAATATCCACAACAAAGCACCTACTTAAATACCTATTGACTCTGTACTTCAGTGGAGATTAAAGTTGTAAGCCAGGACCTGAGTTGCTCACTTGGGTGTGCTTTTGCAGAATGACTTTAAACTTAAAATTGCTCATTGAGTTCAGCTTAACTTTCATTTCAATGGCATATTTAGAGTGTCAGACCTCTTTTCAAATGTTTGTTATAATCGGTTGTTGATCGTGACAGCTACCTTCTCCCATGGTTAACGTGGCTTGAGAAGATGCATGTGATATAAAGGGAAACTTACCAAAGGATCTGTGCAGTCTTGCCTTTACATGTGCTGGATTTCAACGATAACGAGCAGAAACACCCAAACTTGAAGCATTTGTTTTTTTACCTCCGTTGGTTTGTACATTTTATTCAAGGTGCCTGGGAAAGTGCCTGTCGTACGTGGTTTACTGTGCATATTTAAGGGCCTTTATCCAGAACCTGCTTATGCCTCAAGGGCTGAGGCTGTCTCAACTGCCTTCCCCGTCATACAGTATCTCCCCCTTTCTGAATTACCTAGACAACTGTCTACTAACTTTCAACTGTTTTTCAACCCCCAGTCCCTCTCTGCTTCCATGTCTCCCTTAGGCCATCTCTCACCAGGAAAATGTTGACTTTTTTCTGGAAAGCTGGCTATAGTTGTCTCTCCAGTGAGAATGCCAAACCCCTGGAGTGCGGTTAAAGGTCATTGAATCTGACCCTTGTAGTATTGATTTCATCGCAGTGGTTTTTGGGTCCTCAAATAAGCATGCACAAGGAATCTCTGCCCTCGCAACAGATGACTACTTGTCTTTTCCCTTATTTTGTCATCGTTTAACTGTAAATGTTTGGGAGTGTTAAAAAAGATAACCTCATACTCTTAAACAAACAAACCTTTTTCTGTGGAGCAGCAAGATTATGATCAAAATAATAACAGCATAACCGCTGCGGCCAAAGTTTGGCTTCACTCATTTCAGCAATGTTCATATAAGAACTGGTCCAGTGTGTAAGATTCTGGAAAACATGCTGCTGAACTGCACAGCTATCTCACCTTGTGCAGTATATCATTCATAGGTTGGGCACATTCTGCATGTGAAGATATGAGTTGAAGAATTGTCTACCGTACAATTCAAAAATCACCACTGGACAATAGTAATATGCATTTTTATTGCAGTGTATTGGAGGTGATTGAGAGAGAAGAGACCCAAATTTGAACTTAATCAAACATTCCTCACTATCTGTTCCTGCTTAGATGTGTTACTGTGCAGGGGCCCCTGGCAATGCATGGTGGTGGCTGGTAGGAATGTTTTAGGTGGGAAACAATGGGCAATAACTGCTTGTCTTACGACATTACTTCTCAAAGGCATAGTTAAGTGTAAAGCCGTTGAGCCAAAACCGACTGAGAAAGCAAGCCTTGCTACAGTGATTGTTCAAGTAGATGGAAATCCAGGTCTTTTAATTGAAGTAATTCTATTAAGCCTACCTGTAATCATTGTAGTTGAGATTCGTATTTTTCCACATCGCAATTTCTTATTTTGGTCCTGTGGGTGAAACCTCCAAATCCACAGTGTGCGTTTCAGAGATTCAGAGAAGAGACCAAAGTTTCTCAAAGCAATCAATCAACCTTTCACTTGAACGTGGCTTCGTATACAGTAACACAACGCCTTAAAACTTGGAATATTGACTATGTTGCTCCAAGGCTCTTGAAAAAATGTGGTGAATAGTTTTACTGTCACTTCCCAGGTAGGGTAAACGAAAGATTCAGTGATTGCTGCTTTGCATAACACACAAAACGGGACACAAGACAGGTTTTAGAGGGGTTTTTCGTGGCTCACCATAGCTGTGAAATGAACAAAAAGCCTGCAACACTGAATCATTAGGGTTTCCGCTGGCATAAAAAGGCAAAACACACAGTATGTTCCCCACACAAAAGTAAACAGTATTTTGCTTTTTTGCTCTGCTGTTCAGAATTTTGAAATACTCACATTGTTCGCTTTGCATAATCACTGCTTCACCCCTAAGAATAATTTCAGGTCCACTTTAGGTGACATTGACCCAAACGAAAGTGTTGTCAGTGAATGTCTCATTTTATTTCTGTACATTGCCCTTTGCAAATCCAAACAGACTACATTCTGCAAATTATACAAAGTCTTAAAACCACAACGTGTTGCATAAGCTCGACAGCAACACACAAGAGAATCAAACCATGTACAAAATGCTTCAATTACATGTGCTGTAGTTGGATTTGTCAAAGTGTCATTTCACACATCACATGGTGTGCCTAGACAGGAGGCTCGCACAATCTCATTCTTGGCAGACTGTGTGGCTGCATTGGTCCCAAATGAGCACATGAATTTGCAGCGTATATGTTGAGGACATACTTGTGTGAATATCACCCTGCGTCATCGCTCCAGCTCTGCTCCCGTTCATTCTCTGTGTCGCAGGATTTGTGACTTGCCCTTCTTGTGTGACTGCACCTTCAGTGGAGGCCACAACCACTAAACTAGACATTATTTTCGAAATGTCCTAAGTTTGAAAGCGAAGCATGCAAGAATTACAGCTGACATTTACAGAAGTAACACATTTGAGAAATGTTTGATATGACACTTTGACTCATAACCGTTGGATCATGTCGTTGTGATATTGTCAGTATTTTATTGTACCCTATTGTTGCAAGTTGCCCTCTCTCACAACACATCACTTGGCGTTTAGGCTTCTGGGCCCGTGAAGTCGGACAGATGATTGGGTTTGAGCACCCCACCATCCCTGTGCATCACCAGTATGTGGTGACCGCAACTGTGCCAGAGGTGAAGGCTCTGAAGAAGGAACTTGCTGTGATCAGAGATCTGGAAGCCTCCTACTACTTGCGTCAAGAAAGGGACGGCCTGCTCTTTGGTCCATATGAGAAGATGGAGAAGATGGTACTGCAGGATTCCTGGGTCACAGAAGGAGTTCCTCCAGGTTTGTTTGTCAGACATCCTGAGATGGACAAAGCCTTGTGGAATGTATTTGTATTGCCCTCATGTCTGTGTGCTTTAGGCTTCGGGAAGGAGTTGTTTGAGTCGGATCTAGACAGAATAATGGAGCACGTGGAGATGGCCATGGAGATGGTCCCTGTGCTGAAGACCGCAGACATTATCAATATTGTGTCTGGACCAATTACATACACCCCAGACCTGCTGCCTATGGTTGGCCCACATCAGGGAGTTCGCAACTACTGGACTGCAGTTGGATTCGGGTACGTAACCACTGTAGTAACTACCATAGAAGAGTGTTTCAGTGTGGATGAGGACACTTGAAAATACTCAGTGTGTGGAACGGTTGTGTTCAGATATGGAATCATCCATGCTGGTGGAATTGGCAAATTCTTGAGCGACTGGATTCGCCATGGAGAGCCTCCCTACGATCTGATTGAATGCGATCCCAACCGCTACGGGAAATGGGCAGATGTGCCTTTCATGTGTGCCAAAGCGAGAGAATCCTATGGCTTCAACAATGTGGGTAAGAACTGTAGCAGAGGAGCGCACTCATTTATGTTTACGTTGTCCTCGTTTTTTCTTCCACTTAACGTGCATTGTGCAATCTCTTCCTCACTCTGCCAACCTCTTCAGTGGGCTATCCCAAGGAGGAGCGTTTTGAAGGCCGTCCCACCTACAGGCTTAGTGGTGTGTATGACTTGCTTAAAGACAAGGCATCCATGGGCTTTCATGGAGGCTGGGAGCAGCCTCACTGGTTCTACAAACCTGGTGATGACGTTGGATACAAGTAAGACAAAGATTTGGGCAGTCTGAGGTTCATGTGAGAAGGACGATGACAGACTTGTATTAATGCAAATGTTTGCTAATTGCAGTAGTACAATATAGCACAGCAATTAAGTTTAGTTCGTTAGTTGAATTTACCTCAGGCCAACACAGGAATATGCAGTTTGGCAGAAAGAGGTGTCCACAGTGCTCACGGCCTCAGGGAACATCTTCAAAATACTTTGGTTGGTCCCAAAGGGCAATGCTGGCTGTGTCTCACCCAAACTGAGTTTCATTTGCTAATTGTAAAATGGCCAACACTCGCATTCATATCATAAATGCCCGACATATACTTCAGAAAACTACACCCTTCTGTCACGGGGTCTCATCGTTGCTCAAATTTGATGCCCGTCAATGCTGTTGACATGTAGGCACATGATGTATATATGTTGCCACAAATACATCTCTGTTATTGCTCATGCTCATGATTCTAACTGCCTGAGACAAAGAGGCTTCGAATCCTAAAAATATTCAAAACAGATTGTGATTGAGAGAGTTAATGATTTTGTAACTTCTAGATTTTAGCCACCAAATAACATGGATGCACAGAGTGTAGGTGTTGTGTGACACCTCCTCTATGGAACATGTGTTGAAGAACTCAGTAAGGATTTTCTCCATCACCCATTTCCACACTACTAAGCAGCATTACGGCAAACGTAGACTGAGATGAAATCACCTTAATTTGTGGACTTCAGTGCCAAAAAATCATGTGGTAATGTTCAGATGCGCCACATTCATATAGTGTTTGAAGGGAAAACATATCTTGCGGGTGCTTACCTAACAAAGGCTGAAACAGCCTTTGTTAGGTAAGTGTGAAGTGAAATGTAAATTACCGGTATGTCCACAAAGACAAACAGCCCCATAAATGTTAGATGCTAAGTCCCAACCGTCCTTGGATCGTGTCCAGCACGTTCATCATTCGTCCCTCCTGTCGATTACTTTGTGAACAATGACGCCATTGAAAGGCAAGACTGGTAGAACAAGAACGCTCATCATGTGAGAATCACACAACAAAACTAACACAGCTATGAAATCTGAATCTGCACAGGCTGATAGTGAGCAGTCATCTTGGTTTGTGGTTCAATTCCATGCAAATCGCTGGAATGCCTCATTAGGTGTTGCTGAGCCAGAGATTGAAACTACATCCACTGCAGGTCGCCGTGTTGCATAACTAGCCCTGGCATCAGTTTATAAATGCATGTATACATTTGTGAGTCTTAAAATTGCATTTTTTCACTTCAGTTGTCAAATTTGGTTGATCTGATTTGAATCATGTGAAGTTTTCTTCCTGATATGCACCAACAACTTGACAGTGATACATTTTCTTTCTTGGCACCTTTGCGCATTGGTCTGACTTGCATGGGCTCAGTGGTGTGGAAGTGTCTGATTCTGATGGAATGTTGTTGTTGTTTGTTTTTTTTTTTTGTATTTGTTGTCTTTGATGTTTCAAGGCCCAGTTTCCGTCGCACAAACTGGTTTGGACCGGTTGGCAGAGAGTGCAAGCTGGTGATGGAAAAAGTGGGAGTGATCGACCTGACGCCATTCGCGAAGTATGTTGTGAAGGGAAAGGACTCGCACAAGCTGCTGGACTATGTCTTTGCCAACACCATGCCAAAGGTGAGGCCATGAACTTTCTGGTGATGAGAGGTCTGCTGCATGACATTCCTAACAGAGTCTCCTCTTGGCCGATTTCAGGTGGGCCAAACAAATATCAGCCACATGTTGACTCCCACAGGGAGAGTCTACGCTGAGGTCACTATCACACAGCTGGCCCCGGGAGAATTTCTGCTGCTCACTGGTTCCGGGTCAGAACTTCATGACCTCAGGTGAGTTGTGTACACGCACGTAGATGTGCATGTTATTGCGTGCAACAAACCCCCCTGAAAGTTAATTGAGATGACAGAGATAACCAAACTCTTGACAGAAATGATCTCCTCCCCAGTCACTTTTTTGATTTTGTATTCATTTACTTTGCAAAGGCACATCCAAGCTGTATCGGTTATGATCTTGTGACCTTCGTTGTTGAAACCATTATTCTATTTGATCAAAACATTGAGAAGCACCTTAAGCTATGTTCCCATGCGTTGAGACTTTCAGCTGACACAGTTTGTATGCCACTTGTTCACCAACGCCCCCCTGTTGGATTCAACCTGTAATTTGCCCCTCGTGGCATCGCTCAAACATGTCTAACTTGTCTAACTATTTGGATGTGCGAGAGCACCTCCTAAAGGTAGTACATATGGACAGAATCACTGTCCCAGCTGCACATCTGCATGCATGCTCATGCATCCTAATTCCTGAGAGAGAATGAACAAAAATTTGAGTAACTGCATCCCCATTTTTGATGTGTTCTCTTGAAATGTTACAGGTGGCTAGAAGCAGAGGCTGCCAATGGTGACTATGACGTGGACATCAGTAACGTCACAGAGGAAATAGGAGTCCTCGGTATCGCTGGCCCGAATGCACGGAAGGTTATTCAAAAACTGACAGACACGGATATGAGTGATGCAGCATTCAAGTTCCTACAGTGCAAGTCTATCCAGCTAGCAGGCATCCCCGTCAGAGCCATCCGTATTTCCTACACAGGTGCAGTAATCCTTGTGCAGAATGTGAGAGGTCAGCTGCATCAGCCAAAAGAATGCTAATCTAAAGTTACTGTGTGTGTGTTCAGGTGAGTTAGGTTGGGAGCTGTATATTGACCAGACGAACATGGCGACCGTCTATCAAGCTCTCATGACGGCTGGGAAAGATGAGGGCATTGACAATTTCGGCACCTACGCCATGGCTTCTCTTAGACTTGAGAAAGGTTTTAGAGGATGGGGAGCTGAGGTTTGTACACAAACTTTCATGTAGGGAATGCACAATGCACAAGACCTCATACATCACTATGAAATTCTAATTTGATTGTACTATTTGTTACCTCTTTTTTAGATGAACTGTGATACAAACCCTCTGGAGGCTGGACTGGACTATTTCATCAAGATGAACAAGGTCAGTATAAATCGTTATTCAGTCTGTTATGTGGGTATGTTTTACACCAATTTAGTGCTCAGATCAATGCTGCCTTGTCATCTGTTGGCACAAGGCACACGCAGAATAAAGACTGTGTGTTGTATTTGCACAGTCTGGTGATTTCATCGGAAAGGCAGCCTTGCAAGAAATCAAAGCCAAAGGCCTGAAGAGGAAGCTGTCCTACATCACCGTAGATACTGATGACATCGACCCAGAGGGCAACGAAACCATTTGGTGTAACGGGAAGGTCAGCTACAAAACAGCATGCACATTATCTGAGTAGTTTCACTGATGTCCTCACCTTTAAACAGGGCATGGTCGTATTGCCATTGCTGTCGGTGAGCCAGTGTCTTTGCGTTACAGGTGGTTGGAAACACAACATCTGGAGCGTACAGCTACACTGCGCAGCAGAGCCTGGCCTTCGCCTACCTGCCCACAGAGCTGTCCACTGTCGGCCAGAAGGTGGAGGTGGAACTGCTGGGTAGGAAATACCCTGCTGTGGTCATCCAGGAACCATTAGTGTTAACCGAGCCTACGAGGACCAGGCTCCAGAAGAAAGCCAAAAGCAAAGCATAGGAACAAACTATACCCAAACAAAATACACTGCTCAAAAAAATAAAGAGAGCACCTAAACAACACAGTGTAACTCTAAGTCAATCATACGTCTCTTAAGTCAACTTATCCAGTCAGGGAGCAACACTGATTGATCATTTTTACTTTTATTTTATTCTCCAGAATGTGATGAATAAAGATTCCCAACTGGAATATTTTATTCATTGAAATCATAGATGTGTTGTCTTAGTTTACCCTTTATTTTTGTGAGCAGTATAGTTGCAATCTTACAAAGAGCCGTCCTACTGTGAATAATAAAGTCAGTGCTGGACTGTGCTGAGGGAAAATGATGAACCATAATGTTGATGTACTCTGAGCCGTTTTTGTACTTGGCACATGACCACTACAGGCCAGTCTGGAGATGTAGAGCCATGTCATCTGTGCCAGACACTTCTGTATCATTTTTCCCCACCGTCTATCAGATGACAGGGAGGAAGTTGCCATTACAGCCTACAGCATTTAAATGGGGATTCTCGATTCCATTTCAATCTGTGATGATGTTGTTTTGGGTGTCTCAGGAATACTGAGAATGTGTTACAGTGTGAGAAGCTTTTCAAGTTTCAAGAACATTGCTGATGCTCATACAGGATATGCAGAGAAATAAGTGGCCGAGTGATTGACCTCTTTGATTCCATGGATGGATTCTAAGTGTTTACATGTCAGCTGATGGCGCTTTGTAAAAAGTTTTTGTCTGCCAAATACTTCAACTAGTAGTAGTAGTAACCAAATAGGAGAGGCCTCAGCTCATGTCTAGAGTTATTAATGTTCAACTCACCAATCAAATGCTGCAATTCCTCAGGATCACAATAATGTTTGGCTGTTACAACTTAAGCGTGTACTGTATACTGAGCATTCTGTAAACGTATATGATACCAGAAAAATAACAGTATTAATGTACAACATTTTGTAAAATCTTTTTAATTGTGACACGAATTTGTTTAAGTTCAATAAAGTGATATTCTCACAGCCTTGTAACACATTCCCTAGAAGTACACTAGATGTGTGATGATGAATTTGCCAAGCCTAAATGAGCACAGAAATTGTATTCGTTCAACGATTTCGGTCGTTCTTAATCTTTTATAGTTTTTGTTTTTGATTCCAAACAAAAAACGAAATAACCATTCCAATCCAACGAATGGCACGGATTGTTGTAGCCCAATTTCAGACCAAACGCGATTACCACATTTAATTTTGACCTTTGAGGGCTTCCGTACTTGGAGTGACGTTTCTTTTCTGCTCACTGCATTGGTTGCCTCATCTCCGCCAATGTTTTCTTGACTGTGGGAAGCTACTTGAAGCTGCAACAATTTACTGTAGAATGTAAATTCCCCCGGCAGTTATATTTGGAGACCTGACTTTCCTGTCTTGCCGCGTTTCTCTGCTCATATCGGGAGTGGTTGCGGTGAAATGTCGCAGTAAGGATGGAGCCTCTGCGGTGTCAAGCTCTGACTTTGGCGGCACTTTTCATCCTAAACTGCGGTTTAACTGTGATCGCCCAACAGCCACCGCATATTATATTCATTCTCGCCGATGACTTCGGCTGGCACGATGTCGGTTACCACAATTCAGAGATTCGGACCCCAGTCCTGGACAAACTGTCCGCCGGCGGGGTTCGCTTGGAGAATTATTACGTCCAGCCTCTCTGCACCCCTTCCAGAAGCCAGCTGATGACCGGGCGGTACCAGGTAATTCAGCGACCTCCATTTTTTTCTGATGAGCTCAAATCCATACATTGGTTGTCGACTGTGCTCCTTTCACATGTTCGTGGTGCTCGCATTTGTGATCTCTACATCATCCTCGACATGGAGGTGGAGCGGGAAGAGATGTGACAACGGGAGCATCCCAAATCATTAGTACCTCTTTGCAGCATTAGGAGTGCCCCTGGTACAGATTGTCCTTTAGGAAGCACAAACCTTTGTCCCATTTTGACAGAAACTCTACCATAGATGTAATGCTTACACTCTCACACTATGAAGTACTTCCCCTCTTTCATTGCAAGCGCTTTGCACTCTCAGGTTCGGACTTGTGCCAGTGAGACCGCACTGCAAACCATCACATGACAGATGAGAGAGAGTGCAGACAGGGAATCAAAGAAGACAATTTAGAAGGTGCTTGTCTGTAAATTTGGCTCTTAGCCAACGTTGAACCGGTTCATCCACCATTGTTCCTCACAATTAAGTGTCTGCCAGTCACGCAAGTAGCAGGGATTTCATGTACATTCTTCCCCTTTTGCAGCTTTGCAACACCCCTTTTACTGTCTCAAGATTTTGAGGGCAGGTCTTCTGACATTTCCTCTTTGTCTTGGTGGTTGTGACCACAAAGATCCACACAGGCATGCAGCACCAGATCATCTGGCCCTGTCAGCCCTACTGCGTGCCCTTAGATGAGAAACTGTTGCCTCAGCTGATGAAGGAGGCCGGCTATGCCACACACATGGTGGGAAAGTGGCACCTGGGAATGTACAAGAAGGACTGCTTGCCCACACGCCGAGGCTTTGATACTTACTTTGGTGAGACTATTTACAGAGTGAGGGTCTGTGAGTGCTTTGCTGAAGAGAAAAACGTTTATTATTCATCTGGCATGTAATTCCTGTATTGTATGCGTCCCCTTCCCCACCTGTTCCAGGGTACTTGACGGGTAACGAGGATTATTTCACCCACATGCACTGCAGTCACATCCCTGTGCTGAACATAAGTCGCTGTGCATTGGACCTGAGGGATGGAGAAGAAGTTGCCACAGCATACCGAGGAGCCTATTCCACTGAGCTGTTCAGCCAGAAAGCCATCGACATTATCGCCAAAAACAACCCCAAACAGGTCAGGCATGTACTCTTGCATACACTCTGTAGAGCAGGGGTCACCAGCCTTTTTGAGATTGAGGGCCACTTCATGGGCACTTACTAGTGTGAAGAGCTTACAGGGCCTGTGTGGTACAAACTTACTGAACAACAAAACTGCATTGATCACGTTTTAGAAATAATGATCATGATGATGAAGATAATAAAAGTAGTATTAGTAGTAGTAATACTGTTTGAAGAGACTGCTCACACGTGAAAGATGATTGACACCCACAGATAAGGAGGTCCTCTGGTGGGCAGTGCAAGGCACAACATCTGAGGACGTAACGAGCCAAAGATTCTCCGTGCAGAATAGCATGCTGCTGGAATGTTATGGCAGATTTTATAGCTACACTTTAAGACCCACCGTCCTTGCTGAGACTTGACGTATTCGTGGGGAACTCAAACAAGGACGGAGACGTGTACTTTTCTCAGCTATGATGGGAGAATGAGAAATTCAAACTTTTTTGAATTTGCTTCAGCATTTTACTATGAATTATAGTAATATCATCTTTCAGTCTAGTCTTTTATAATGCGTATTATTCTTTTCCTTTGCAGCCTCTCTTCCTCTACTTGGCTCTGCAAGCAGTTCATGACCCGCTGCAGGTGCCGTCCCAATACTTGACCCCCTACAGCTTCATCGAAGATAAACATCGCCGGACATACGCTGGCATGGTGTCGGCCATGGATGAAGCAGTGGGAAACATCACCATGGCTTTAAAGGAGAGAGGCTTTTGGGACAACACCGTCCTTGTCTTTTCCACAGGTATTTGTTTGCACCATGTATGATTGTGTTGCAGTCTGAAGTACATTTCAGGTGTGTACAGGGGGGAGAAAAATTGCAAAACATTTAAAAAATACCATCACCCTTTAAATTACAAAAACAACCAGCAAGAAATCTAACTGAAATGAAATCAGATAGTCAGAGGGGAGAATGATAATATGCAAAATATACACTGAACAGTGGTGTTGTGAACCAAGAGCGTTTTCACGTCTTAGTTACCGTTGTCATCCAGTGATTATACCCAATAGTAAACAGCAGAGGGCGCTGCTATGTTAGAAAAAGTGCGTGTGGTGACAGAAGATGAATTGGAGCTGTTAGCACTGTTATTGGAAAAGGAGCTGAGGAAAATGATTCCAGATCTGGATGCTCAGAGGCACCAATGAATTTGCAAACAGGCAAAACAAGGGTTGGTTTCATTGGTGTTGTGGGTGAGACAGGTACTCCTCGCATATTCTTTGCAACGCTCAAAGATGCGGTTACCTGTGGGAGTGGAGATGGGCCATTTCAAGTCCTGTCATTGAAAGGAATTTCATTTCATCCAGGCAATGATCATTTACATCTCCAATAGAACAGAAAGAGTTGAATTAATAGGACAATCGTAAGAGGGGGGAAATCGGAAAAAGAAAAGATTTGGGGTTGCAAGGCGTCACGTACTGCAGTAACCACATTACGCCGCTAGAGTTCAGTCTTTTCCTCTCACTTGAGGAAATTTTACCTACCGGTGTACAGATTTACCTTCAAGGATGCTACTTTTGCTGTTTAAGCTTGGAAGAAAGTAAAGCAATCCCAGCAGTAGGCTTGGGTCACACGCAGTATTAGGAAGAGTCGAGTTCAGTGAGAGATGCATACCCACTTTTGGCCGGGTGCCAGTTGTGAGACAATGTGATGTGTTTTTATTGTCAATGCAAATAGGCTTCCATCTGGATTCAAACTTAGCAGCCTTTTCTGCAAGATGAATGTCCTAGCAAAATGATGTTATCGTAGTTGGCACATAGTATGAATGTGGACGTAGACAACAGTTTGGAAAACAGTCTGATTGCCATGAGGCCGAAACATCCACAGTGTACAAAAACCACACACATACAATATAAATGTGAAGTCTGAGTGATTCTCAGAATTCCACCTAATGCTCTGGGACTCCTGATGATTCGCATCTGAGGAAGGCAACTCCTTTGAACGTCCAGAGGAGGAGGTTATTTTTAGGATTTTTTGTTTTAAAGGGGCAATTAGATAGCAGGAACAATGCAGCTTCAGTGCAGCTTGAGAGTTTACGGCTGTTGAAGGCTGCGGTAGGTAGGCTGCTTTGTTTTATTGTTCAACACCCATTTGGCTGAAGGAGACTGGAAAGTCATCAGCACAGGCGATGGAAGCATGTGCCAGGCAGACACGGTTCCTGCTGACATCACGTAAAAAACACCTCTCACAATTCATCCCGCTTTGGTTTCACGCTGATGCAGACACTACAAAATATCACACTTCAGCTTCACCAAGATAAGAGATCGAGATCAAGATAAGATCACCTGTGAAAACACAGTTCACACGCCTGGATCGGATCCCCCACAAGCCTCACCTCGACGATTTTCACTCCATCCCTGACTGTTGGAAGCAAACTGCTGTGAACCAGAGAGACCCTGAGTTTCCAGGATGATGAAATGTTCTGCAAGATGACGCTCAGGAAGGGTAATTTTGGAGAAAACTGTGAGATTTTTGGGAATGGGAGGCTGAGGAAGGGAAATGGACAGTGCAAAAGCAGCTTGAGAAAGCATTAAGGAGTGGAACGCTTTCTCCAGAGCTGCACCGGTGATTTCCAGGACGAGCGCGACAATAGGCAGATTTGATTGGTCACCTCAGTTTATATTGGACAGTCTCATCCTGGATGATGACATGAAATGTGTTTTTTATGGTTTGATGTCAAGAATAAGGTGACTTTGGGGACAACTGCATGTGTGTTTGAGTTGGGATGGTCTGAGACAGCAGTCCCACGTGTCCCATTAGTTAGCTATTAAGGATTTACAGCTGCTGCGAATTTTGTGTTTTAATATCTACCAATCATGTCATCATCTCAGACAGTGTTTTCAGCTTTTATGACCATAAGATAGAAAATTACTTTTATGTGGTTGTACCTTTTTCTCATCAGCATCAAGTCCACCTATTCATATCAAATTGTCACACATTTTATAGCCAGATGAACTCAAGCAAAAGAAGAATATTCTCAACAGAGAACAGGGTAATTCTATGTAATATTTGGGATATTATGTAATGTACCTATACACCACCATGATAATGTGTTTGCCACTCGACAGAAGAATCTATAGATTCTACAGTGTGTTCAGGGATTTGACGGGTTTCAACATATGGAGTCTAACAGAGATTCATTATCATAATTTTACCAGACATGATGTTGAGATGGGGGAACTTGTGGGGACTATGATAAACTCCATAGCCTAAATGTGTCTTTTGATTTCTTGACAGATAACGGGGGTCAGACGATGTCTGGCGGCAGTAACTGGCCCCTGCGAGGGAGGAAGTGGACGCTATGGGAAGGTGGGGTTCGGGGAGTGGGCTTTGTCGCCAGCCCGCTGCTGAAGAACCCAGGGACAGTCAGCCGTGAATTGATCCACATCTCTGACTGGCTGCCCACGCTGGTTGGCCTGGCGGGGGGGAAAACCAAAGGGACAAAGCCGCTGGACGGATTCAACGTTTGGAATGCAATCAGGTGAACTTATCATTGGCAGGAGTGAAACCAAAGATATTTGTCTTGACCCAGAGTCACTCTGCTGTCTATGGCTCCTGCTCTCTCGATATGCTACATTTTGTTTCTCTGGCAGAAGTTGCTCAAAGAGGAAATTCCATTATCATTGTCTCAGTAATTTGCAGTTCGTCCATGACTCTTTTTCCCTTTGTCCTCCATGCATCCACATGGGGAACAAGTATGAAAGCCTGCTGTTGGAGCAGTTAAGATTTGTACTTAGATACTGTCAGGGTTTATTAAATGTACGGTAATTAATTTTCACCCAGTACATTAGATTATGTGTCGTCTGACCTCTGAATATGCTATTAGTGATAAGTCACAAAAAGTTGTTTGGCAGACCAGATAGAATCTTAAATGACACATTGTACTGTATTTGTAAACTAAATGTGGATATGGTGAAGGTGAAATTTAGAGGTTAAACAGAAAGTCAAGACTCAGGCGGGACCACAAACTACCACTCACAGCCTCCATTCGCCCAAGTCAATAGGTGGATGCACGTCAGATGGCCGCCGCCTGCCTGCCCAACTTCTAAACTGCACAAACAGATTTGTTTTGTTTTCACCACTTTACGACCTCATTACAGTTTTATCCTGCATGCAAGCTGCCCGAGAAAACGGCAGCCTTGTCAGTTTCGGCTGTGAAATATGGCACAGGGCAAAAAAAAAAGAAAAAAAAGAACCCAAATAAAACTCCCAAACAGAAGCTGAAAAGGAGACGTGGAGAGGCAGAGGGAGCGAAAGAGAGTTATTTTAGTTGTGTTATCAGACCCTGTGGTCAGCGAGAGTGGTGCGTTCCCTCTGTGGTGGAGTGTGGTCAGAGCGTATGACCGCCTGCTGAACAGCAGCCAGCTGGTTCCAATTTGCACATCCCAGTGGATTTTACTGCACATGAGTCAGACGCTATGGTTTGTGTGTTCGTGGTGGATCCATATGTTGAGAAGTGACATCGTCTCTTCTCTCTCTCTCTGTTTTTCGATTTCTACAGCAAAGGTTATGCTTCTCCGAGGATGGAGCTGCTCCACAATATCGACCCGATGTACGTGGACACCTCTCCTTGTAAGTTCACCGAGGGATGCACATAGACTAGAGAAGATGCTGCAATCTGTATGCCAAAAAATCTGCTGTGTAGATTCGGGTCAAGCTGAAGTCATCACAGAGTTCACAAATTCCCCTGCCTGTATGTGTGTGTGTGTGTGTGTGTGTGTGTGTGTGTGTCAGAAAGTGTGTACACCACTCCCATTCGCACTGGAGTGAAAAATTGGTTTTGACGTGAATTTTGAAACACGAGGTCGTGAAATGCAAACACTGGCCGACCCTCAGATGAGATGAGATGTGAAAAATCTACAGAGATCATCACGCAGAATCCTGCCAGTAGGCTGACAGGGTTACGCTTCCTCACCTAGGCTGTTGACTCTCCAGATCTCTGCTGAAAGAGCAAAGGAAATGCGTCCCATTGCCTCTCCCTCTGCCGCCAAATGTTTTGTCAGAAAATCCTGACATCTCAATGCAGCTTGAAGAGGGTTTCTATGGTGTGGACAATCTTAAATACATCAAGGAATTTGAACCTGAGCCATATAAACAAAGGCTCTGGGAAATACATATCTGAGGTTGTCCTATCATTGGTTGAAAACTGTAGGTTGGGTCATGAATCAGTTAACACTCCGCAATTATCAGTAAATAGGAAATTATCTAGGAAATACTGTAGGTTATATGACTGAAGAAATGTCCTCCCTTCACAGTGTGGACTTGCCTCTGTCTTGTCATAGTTCGCATGAGGTGGACAAAAAACTCCCATACCCTCAATTACCCCCAAATTATGAGTGTATGATTTGAAGTGGCGGTCCTGTTTCTGAAAGAAAGGAGGAAGGATGAGAATCCATGAGAATAAACGGTGTGTGTCGCAGTCTGTGGACCAATTAAACCCAAATAGATTTCCGTGGTCTGGATTTGGAACCTTTTTTCCAAAGTTTTTATGCACAAAATGCCTTGCCACAGCGGTGCTGTCTGAAAACAGACACTTTCCCTCCTTGTTTATGTGTCAGGTCTGAGCTGGCAAAACCTAGAGTGCAGCAGTCATGTGTGAACTCTGGCCACGCCCCTGTTTCCCTGGGCCGTCCAGTAAGGAAGCCTTTGTGGAAACATTTGGCTATGCTGGCAAAGAGCTGAATGCGGAGACTGGCTCAATGCTGTGGCACAAATCCGCTGAAACATTTTACCTCTGCTGGTCTGGGTAAAAATCATCCTTGCTATTAACTTTGCTTGGCCATTTTATGTGGGCTGATAAATTGCCCACCTGCAAAAGAGCAGATCATTCATTGTGCTTGGCAGAGGTGCAATTGACTGCTATTCCACTATATTTGACAAATTTTATGCCAAATTCCAAAAGCTTTGATTTATCATGTTTCACAGACACATCATTTCTCTTCTCTAGAAAGGGGATTGTTATTTTGTTTAGAGGAATTCAAGAACCACGTACTCAATTTATGCAGTTCTAGTGCTGATTTTGTGGTCTTTGTGCCCGGCAGGCTTATTTTCATACTTAACTCTGCTGGGCAGCAGCTCTGTGTTCTCAGGTAGACGCTAAACAGGCATGAGACACTCAAACAGGACATTTTGTGTGGCTGGGTTGCCGAATATCCTCTTTGTCGGCAGTTTCTTGTAAGATGGGTGTTTATCTTGAATGATCAGCTCTTTCTTCTGCTTTCCTCAGGTACCAGCAGTAATCCTCAGCTGTCTCTGGCCAAAGCGATGGGCACCAGCTCCTGGTCCAAATTTGACTTCAATGTATCCATTCATGCTGCTATTCGATCTTCAAACTGGAAGCTACTGACCGGCTACCCAGGTCAGTATCCCCCGTCGCACAAAATGACATGTTTAGACTGAAAGTGGGAGCGGAAAATTCAGTTCTGGGCATTATCGCACAGGCGCAGACATTACCCTCAATCTGTTGACCTCTCATTTCGTCCAGGTTGTGACATTTGGTTCCCCCGGCCCAAAGACAACAGCTCCAGAACTTCCAGTGGTGATCCCCTGAAGCCCGTCATGCTTTTCGACATAGAAAAAGATCCCGAGGAGAGAAACGAGGTCTCTGATAAGTTCCCCAGTGTCGTGGACACTCTGCTGAATCGACTGCACCAACTCGAGAGGACAGCTGTTCCAGTGATCTTTCCAGACGATGATCCCAGGTGTGACCCCGGGCCCAGTGGAGCGTGGGGGCCCTGGGCGTAGGAAATTATGAAGATGCTTTTGTCAAGCTGTTTTTAAACCACTTCGCAAGTGCCTTGCTGAGCACGGCATTGCTCATCTTATGAAAATATTGGGGAAAATGGGGAAAAGTCAAGTCTATTTGTATTTGTATTTGTATCGCGCCAAATCATAACAGAAGTTTCCCTCTAGCATTAGAGATTTGTCTCAAAAAAAAAAAATCAACCGCATTGTACGGGTATTTTTCAGGCCTAGCGTTCGTCAGATTTTGTCGTTGCTTTCCACTCAGGTCAGGGCTGATCTGGTCTACAATTGTAAGTTAAGCACAGTAGATTAGTGAGTTTGAGGCCAACTGGTGAAACAGTGGATGAGGACACAAAACATACACTCTGTAAATGACAGATGCTATCAGATCACCAATCTACTCTGCTGGGATAAAGGGGCATCTCTTTCTTTAAGTAAGTATTTTTTCTTTTTTTTTTATCTTATCTGTAAGCCCCTTAACCCTGAAATGCCTGAGGGTGCTACGGGGTTAAACATACAGAATTAGGGGACGTGAAATGGCTCAGCTTTTTAATGAAGAGGCTGTTAAAAGTAAACTCTGCTTTGTTTCGCATTGTCCTGCGACTTTTACTCTAACCATGGAGGCCTGAGTGAGAGCTGTTGTTAATGACAGAAAGACATTTTCACCTCTAATTGATCACGGCCACAAGACATTTTAAGTTGAAAAACTGAGGCCATGACTTGGCTGCACGTGTTGCTGATTTGTCACAGCAATCACCATGCTGCTTCGTCTATCTGCTGTCGAGAAGCTGCGGGCTCTCCCAAGTGTGTCAAACACACATACTGTACCTGCGCAGGAACAGCAGATTGTAAAAACAAATGGACCCTGGAAAGCAATGGTCTGTTTTTAAGAGGATTTCAATCAAGTTGGTTTCTTTTATTCGGGAACACAGGAGTGGTAGAGACCCAACTATGTGTCTCTGTGTGTGTGCATGTGTGTGTGTCTCTGTCCATGGAAGAGAGAGAGGTGGAGAGGATAAATGAACCAGGAGCTACATTGGTGCCATGATGTAAATATACAATCACAGTGAGGGTGTTAGCCCCCCAGCTGATGTGGGCATAGAGCTCAGAGGCCCAGAGTTCAATTCCGTGCAGCCCCATTCATCCTTTGACTCGGTCTTGGTTGTGATTGGTGTCCCCAACCTTTAAGCTGCCCGAAGAAAAGTTGTTTTTGTTAACATGTTGGATTTGTGTGATTCTGTCGCTTTCGTTCCCTTTGTGAACAAATGTTTTGTCAGGATTTCAATCACACCTGATGCTAGAATTGGGTGAGGGGAGAGGAAGAGGAGGTTACACCAGTGACTCCTACCTTTGTGTCATATTCTGCTTTATTAAGGTTGCAACTCATCTTATTAATATGTTACCCTTTGTTATATGGTGCAAATATGGTGCCTTCACTGTAATGGGAATAACTATATACAGATGTTGGGTAAACAAAGTTGGCTTTGGGCTAAGAGCTGAAACAGATGGATGGGATGCTTTTTGTTATTTTCAAAGATGAAATAAGAATTTTACTTGTTTACAGTCATGAATCCAAAAAGCATGTGTGGGTGTTTTGTTCATTCAAAACTGGTTTTTGAAAAAAAAGAAATCCTCTATTCCATTAAGGTCACACTGAACAGGCCTCACTTCTTTTCTACAATTGAGACATTCTCAAAAATGATATTTGTGGCCCTCTCATGGACCTGTAGCAGGAGAATAGGTTTCAGTTTGAGCCTTTATACGTGTCGAGGCTCTCCAGTGCAGTGGCCTTGATTGTATTAAGTATGTGCTAAAGGTTTTTTTTCCTGTATTTCCCTCGCAGTCTGCGAATGTGTGGAATTTCTTGTGCTCTTCAGGTATCCGCCATGACACCACATCACGCTTTGATGCGCTATCTCATAGCAACGAATTTGGTAGGAACCTTTGCTTGGATGCCATAGAAGTCACTGCATATCAAGCAAACACTAAAGGTAACATTCCAAAGCTAAAATTAAAGGTCACCTTAGAGATAATTTGCATACTTGGAATTTGAGAAGGCAAAAGTAATTTCGTTAATGCACACACATACTTTGACCTTTGACCCTGTGAGTGACCTGCCGGTAGCCAGCAGCGTGCAGACGAGCACAGGAAATGCTCCCCACAGAGGACAGGCGGCTCTCTCCTAATGTGGGCTGTGACCCTTCACCCTGCTATGTGAACTGATTGGCAGCTGAGGAAAGCAAACAACGATGTTGGTTGCAGGGGGAAACACTGGGCCCACTAAACCGTTTCACATAAACGAAAAACCTGTCAGCAAGTTTCACCCAGCAGTCACAGAAAGATGGTTCCACAAAGCTAAGCAAAACAATGACAAGGTGAAGCTGATGAGAGGGTTTTTTCAGTTTTCCAGCCAGAATGGAGCAGTTATCAATAAAAGTCTTTATGTACATCGCACACTAACAATATTTCACCCCAGAAATTTCGTTAGATACAGCTAATGACTTGACATCATTAAGAAAAAGAGAGTCAGAAATTGATTGGAGTCATGACATCTTATGGGATGTTTCTGCTCTTGTTTTGATGCAGGGATCTACTCTGAAACCTCTGCTTCAAAAGTCTATCTTGCCACATTAGCCATAAATTGAATGGGTGATTTGTCCTCAATTCAAAGGCAGACTCAAACATAGTCATGATTGGGAATGGAATCAGTAGGATATTAATGTAATTTGGAGCGATGAAAGGCCTAAACCAACCCCAGGGCACAAGAAAAAGGAGTTGCTATTTTCAAATGCCATGCAGTCATAATTTCCACTGAAACCTATGCATGCACACAGACAGAATGCTCACATAACTGCATAACCCCGTGTCCACTGGCCCTAAAACCTCCTCCACATCACTTCACCTGGCCAGGTCAAAATATCACATCGGTCCGATTCATTCTGAACATGCATACGATAACTCGCACTTTTGCCTGGATCACTCTAGCAGACAAGAGCTGCTCTACTGTGGTAGGTACACGGAAATACTCATGCAAGTGGGGAAACTTTGACAACCAATCCAGAGGGATGCTGAAAGGAACAGATTGTGGCATTTAAAGCACTATGTGTCATCATTCATATTGTCATTTGTGATATATAACATTTTTTTACTATAACAATGACAACAATGGCAATAATAGAGACATAAGTATACAGTATGTCCTCTCTAGAAGAAAAAAAGAGGATAGTTTGTGAAATGTCCTTCTCACCCACACGGTTGTTGCCCCCGAGCAACTGTTTGGGCCAAATGTGTGATCACTGACAAAGAGTGCTAAATGCGTCTACAAAGATGCCAGTCAAGTCTCCAACAAAGTATTCTCTTTGTCCTACTTTTCAGGAATAGAGTGTGTGATTGCATGTATTCACAAGCGCTCTCAAATACATTTCCTCCCCTAAGTGAAACTTAAATATGGATTTCGGTGGAGGAGGTGACCAAAATAACACAAGATCCCTCTCTGACTGTAGCAAACAATACATTTTGTCACTGGCTTCTTTGTTTGCACTGCATTCTAAACTTGAAGTTTGGTGATGACAATCAATGATCAGGTTCAGCCACTCAGATGTTACCAATACTTTCCCTCCATCCAGATCCGATGGAAGTGATGGAGTGAAGTATAAATCTACACCCTTGTCAGGTTATTCTATCATACTGCTTGTCATTTAGAGTAGCTGACCTCAGCGGTGTCACAACATGTCTCCTCCTCATACTTTTCAAAGTGGTTTTGGTGTGTGTTTCACACTTAATCCCCCTGCGTGAAGTCTGACTGGTGGTGTGACAAACACACTCTGCTCTGATTTTGCTCTGCTGAATCAACACCGCGATTGGCTGCCTCTGACGTAGGCCCACACCACGTCCACATGTTTTTTCAGCTGGAACAGACATACCACCACAACCCCTCTGCTCTGACCCTCCACAACCCCCCCACAAGAAGTGACAGTGCAGAGATATGAAGCTGGGATGTTTCCACAGCCAGTGTGTGTGTTTTCACGACGATTGCTGCCACCTTTGATTTCTGTCTGGTATGCCCGGGAGAAGACATTAAAACACTGAAGGTCTCCTCTTCCTGGCTGGAATTCCAAGCACAATCACGTCTGTCTCTGCTGCCTGCCTGTGAAAACAGATTAAAATCATACTGACCACTGTGGGCAGGAATGTGTTCAACCTTGAGCCTCGAAGGGGGAAAATCCAGCAGCTCATCACAGCTAACAAAAAAATCCCCCAATAATCCCTGACGGGGGAGCCTCCCACAGAGGCTTAGAGAAGGCACAGCAATGCAGAAAGTGCAGTGCTCATGGATAAGGCAGATACACCTGAGATAGATTCCACCTAAGTGGAAGCAACACAGTATTTGGCATGTTAATGATAAAGTCATGAGAGTGATACTTGACTTTGATGTGGCTTTTGTGCTCTCTAATAATCTAGGAGATGAGATGTTAAGTGTATAATCAGCTAAGAATCAGTACATGCAAGAATACTTAGGGGACGACAACACACTTTAACTACTTTAAGTGGCACTACCATGTAGTTTGGAGTAAACATACTTTTGGCTGAGTTCGTATTTTCAATACAAACACCCAAAAGACGCATCATTTTTTGCTCAAATGGGGTGTGGCTAATATTCCCTTTGGAACCTCATTCAGAAAATGATGTTTTTTAATTTGTTCTCCTTTTTCTCAAAAATAAAAGACAACATAATGTCAACAGATACTGAAAAAAGTCAAACAAATACATCAAATATAGATCTCGATGTAAAGTAGTTATGGACTGTGATCACATCCAGATGTTGACACCAAAGTTCTCTACATCGGTTGGATGCCCATGCTAAGGCGATGAGTACACTTACTTTTGAAATACATGACAAAAGCCTTGTTTCAAACTGAATCTACAGTATATGATGTCTCCTTTGAATGAGACCACCAGAATTATTTGTAATAATAGTAGGCCAACATGATCAAAATACACCGGCAGAAGTTTAAAAAACTAAGTATTGTGCAGAGCTTGCATGTTTGCACATCCGGATAACAGCACAGCGTTTCATTCTTAAGGGGCGACCTTGAGGGGCAGCCAAAGTAACAATGATCTCAGGGTGTAGATGAATAACATCGGGGCTGTTATTATTACCAATAACTGTAGGCTTGTTTATTGAAAAACTCCCTCAGCCAGTCATGAGACTTCCCTTGTGTTTCCACTATATTCAACTCTCATTCGCCTGTCTGAGGAGCACAAATCAAAGGCCACTGGGGTCCTGGCACCAGTTGCTCTCTTCTCAGTCATAACAGTCTCAAAATAGTCCATTCACATTCTGATGTTGCTGTGCAAGGCGTTCAAATATACACAAAAGCTGTTTGTACATAGCATTCCTGTTTTTTAAGGATGCAGCAACACTCACTGGCTCTGTACCGTCTACATTTGCTTTAACAGCATGACTTGGCTGTGGATGGCGGATAGCGTGTGTGTGTAAAAGTGACCAGAAAATGTTTGAAACACAGCTTTCTGCTTTGCCAGACAGACTTGACAGCTTGGACCTGAATAGTTTGACCCCCTCAGAATGTGAGCAGTCTGCCATAGATGGCATTTGTCTTGGGTTTTGGCTCAGCTGTTCGCCAACCGCTAAAGACATTACTTAACTTTTACACGCCATGGGAGTAGGTAGCATAAATATATCCTTTGTTCAAGTATTGCTTTATCACAGATTTGTCCCTGGAGAACAATTCTTCAAACTCAGGAATTAAATGTTGAGTACAGACACTACCTAACTAACAAATGCTCAAGTTCCAAAAATCCACAGGTACGAACAATCCTTCTTATAATAATGAAAATAATGAGTTTTGTCAATAAGTGCAATTATTTTAAATCACATGTGTTTTGCTTAGCATGTAGTTTGGTGGCCACCCTCGCCGAGAAGCACTGTGCCAGTCCCACAGCATCATTTTGGCTACATGCTTGCTAATCATGACGTTTGTTTGGCGAAATAGCAACTCACCAACTATTCACGATATGAACGCCCTCCTGGAACATTACCTGTTTTGCACCTTTGGGGGTGTTTGTGCCAGACAATTTGACGGATCCCTGAGAGTGGTATGATTGCGGTCTACTGCAAAAGACTCCTCAATCCCAGAAACATCTTGTAAACATACAGTTTGAGAATGTCATCTGAAAGCTGACTGAAAGTCTTTGTCAACCTCAAATATTGATTACTGTGGAACTGAAGCACTTAACTGTGAATACGAAGCTTACACCCATGATAGACAGTTTCAGTGGTGAGGGTAGGACACAGGTGGAAGAGAACTTGAAGAGGTGGAGGTTAGCACTGGAGAGCAAAGGATTTAGTCTGCAGGAGCAAGATTGAGTGCATGTGTATGAATGAGAGTGAGGCTGGTGGACAGGTGAAGTTGCAAGGAAGTGAGATAGTGAGGAGGGAGGACATTGCAATGGTCATTGGGTCAGCAAATCAGAGTAATGGACAGTGAGTGAAAGAGGTGAAGAATGGAGTGCAAGCAGGGTGGTGTGGGTGGAGGAGAGCGTCAGGGGTGATTTGTGATAGAGGAACAGCAGACTAGTAGACCTACAGGGAAGGTTTACAAAATGGTTGAGAGAGCTGCCGTGATGTTTGGTTTAGAAACAGTGGCTCTGTGTAAGGTTTTGAAATTTCCTGGATCACCAGATCAATGTATCATTAAAATACTTATCTCCCTGATGGAGGAGAGAGGAAAAGAGGAGGAACACATAGAATGTTCACGAGTATAGCACAGGAAGACATGAGGGTAGTTGGTGAATCAGTTAATGATTGAGAGAATAGCAGGCGGATAGGGAGGATTTGCTGTGGCGACAGCCAGATGGAGAAGAAGATAATCTCGCTCCAGGGGCAGGCCTGTTGCAGAGTGATGGCCAGATCATGCCACGACAGATCAGTTTGATTTACATTTTGGGTCAAGGTTTAAATATGAAAGTGAGTTTAAAGAGAGACAGGAGAGAGAGAGAAAGACAGGGACACAGGAAGATAGATAGATAGATAGATAGAAGATAGATAGATAGATAGATAGATAGATAGATAGATAGATAGATAGATAGATAGATAGATAGATATTTCCAAAGAATATTCAATATGTATATATTTAGCGATACTTCTTTCATGGGCTGTAATGTTAAAAGCTCAATTTTGCAGTGATATCGGTACACAACATCTGAATAAGAACGCTAGATAGATAGATAGATGTGTTTGTCTGGCATTACTTCCAATGTTGGACTATCAAGACAAAAATGACTTTTAATGGCGTTTAATGGGCCCTCAGGTGCTACAGTATGTCCATGTAAACCTCTCCGGTCCACCAGTTTGCTCCGGTCCCTAAGACATCTCTCAACCTCCAATAATCAAAGCCATGAGTGCTGCACACATGGCGGAGGGGAGGCGAGGAGAAGAGGACTGGGGTAAAGGAGGTGGGGAGGGAAGGGGAGAGGAGGAGACGAGTGACGGAGGGGAGGGAGCTAACGGTGCAGTCACTCCCCATCCGACTGTCTCCTGCCCGGCGGACGGAGCCATTCATTCACCCAGGACTCGGGGACATCGGTGAAGATGAAGACACCCTGAGGACAGAGCAGGAAATCCAGGAGCGAGACTGAGATACGCCGAGTGAGGACAAAGCGCCACTCCGCACTCAGGGACCGGCTACTCCGCGTAAGTTGGCCTCGTTAGGGACAAAAAAGACCCGCAGCCGTTTACCACTTTAGCCTGGAGCTAAACTGTCGAAATACGGAGACCGGTAGAAACCGCGAGCAGAAAAAGAGGAGTTTTCCACGTTTCTTGCTCGTTATTGGTCTTCTCATGGGGAATAGGTGGCGAGAAAAGCGGGCAAATGACTGATTTTCTGGGCCACCCCGGTCGGTACAAACGCCCCCAAAACGCCCCACGCCGCTCCGCTGGTACCACAACACGACAGCGGCATCACTTATTCCCCAATTGGAGTGGAGAAGACCGGCAAGTTTTGATAAGAATTCCGCTCACGATTCGCTGTTGAGTGCACCAGGAGAGACAAACAGAAAGGTCTTTGAGAAAGTGGGACACAGATTCTCATCTTGTTTTTCTGTTGTTTCAACAGCAAACTTGAGAACGGACCACACCTGCTTGTCAGTGTGTGTGTGTGTGTTTGTGTGTAAGTGTGTGTGTGTGTGTGTAAGTGAAAGAGAGAGAGAGAGAGAGAGAGAGGGTGAAAACCCACCTCGGGGCGCACACACCCTTATTTTGTGTCTGGGGACCATGTGTAACCAAACTCAAGGGAAGTTACATTTCAAAGACTTAAAGCTTTTTTCAAAAACTGCCTTGGAGGTTATGTTACTGTTGCTTTCCTTATTCCTTATCATTCCTTCGCTATGATTCTAGGGTATGCAAGACACAGAGTAAGACTGCAGAGTAAGACCTCAGACTTTGTCTGTCTCCCTTGTAGATTTGATCAAGTGAACTGATTCATAATAATGTAATTAACGTAATTAATTGTTATAATTAATGTTGCAACAGTTTCAGCAGTCTCACCTTGACATTGATGTCAACAAACACTAATTGAAAATATGATCAACATTATGAATTTATTGTCCAGGTAATTACTCAAAAACATAGTCAACACATCACAAAGTCAGGTGACACAAGGTCAGGTGGGAAAAAATGAGACGCATTGTGAATTCAGATTCTAGATAATTACTCAAAAACATAGTAAACGCATCACACAGTCAGGTAAAAAAAAAAGTAATTGGCATTGTGAATTTAAGTAGTCATAGAATTGTGTTGCAGCCACTGTGTTGCTTGGGTCACAAGGCTGCCCTTTGCGTTCTGTCATTATCCCAAGCTTGTAGGTAATGTCTCTGAAGACATACAGCCAAAGGTCAGATGTTTACCTAAACCTTGATCACCACACATTTAGGGACTTGATGCTCTGAATAGAGGTTGTGATTGCTGGTGGTTTGTGCCTGCGCATGTGTGTTCGCTATGCTTAAGTCAAAGACTGCTGAGTTTCACTTGTGTGACCCCAGACGCCCCTGTAGACTGATCTGCCACAAGTGAAGCAAAGTAAATGTGCCTTGGCAGGCACAGAGGGCAGTTTTTCCTTTTCTTGCCTAAATACATGGTAAATCAAAGTCAAAGCTTTGTCTTTCGGTTTTTGCCTTTTGGTTCATATAATGCTGATGCCCTTCTCCTGACACAAAGTGTAACTGCTAGCCTACTGCTCTACACCACATCATGCTTGTCTGGGTTTGGCTTATAGAGCTTTTGTGGCTTTTACCATCACTCGTCAGTCAGTGATACAGACCATAACGTACAGCATTGGATCGTGTATTTCTCATTGCAAAATGTCAGATTTCAGGGAGTCGTTGCCATGCCTGCATTTAGATTTAAAATGAAAACTTGCTCTCGTGCCTATATGAGGATAAATACCGTGGCGTGGTCTGTTGAAGTCTGAGCCTTTCACTATGATAATACACTTGAAATCCGAGCCATGAATGTAGAGTTCCATGAACAGAGTGTGAAATCCGCTAATTGAACGGCTGCTCCTGTGTCAAAGGTTATACCAGAGGAGTCTGGCAGGCCGTGAGTAACATCTGGTTTACAGTTTGGTTCAGTGGTGGCCCACTCATAGTATCCTCCCAATGCAAAAAAGAGCTCTGATAACAAGGGTGGTTTCTGTGCAGTGCGCATATGCATTCCAGAGTACTCAAGAGAAGAATTTGACAGGAGCATCCACGAGATGTTTGCGTGAAACCAACACATCACACAAGTTTATCTGTGTTTTGTTAGCCCTTAGCTTTGTTCAATTGGCTTTAAATTGACGTAACATGAGAAGCACAATCTTTAAATTCAGAGAGACTTAACTAGGTCACATAACGTTTTGTTGCACTTTCCACTCCAGGCGTCTGAAGGATTTTTACTTCTAGGGGGAATTAGAAGCAGCAGTGTGTCCGAGTTTCTCCTCCTCATGGTCCCGCCTCAGAGAAGACCTCACTGGTTCTGGAAAAGTGTGTGTCACAGTCTACATAGTGCAGCGAGGACAGACACCGCAAAGTCTTTGTCCTTTGACATTTTCTGTTGTTTGGCTCTTTGTCTTTTTCTGTTCATTTGTGCACTTCCCTGAAAATTGGCTCTCTGATGTCGCAAATGGGAAAACAAAGGCTCTTGTTGTGTCCGTGTGAAATGCAAGTGTCCAACAATCATAAGTAGTCCCAACTCTGTCTGAACGTGTCTTTCTTTGTCTCTGTGGGGCAGTCATGCACGCTGATTAGATTAGGCGTCGCTGGAGCTAATCACCCTTCTCTCTGCTCTCTCTCGCTTTGCTGTGTAGCTGTGTCCTGCTCTCATCACTTTTCTTTTTTACACATTATGTCCTTCGCACCCCCTGGTGGGACTCTCCAAGGGGGGGTTACATCAGCCTCCATCAGCTCTCCACCTCGCTGTTTGCTGGGAAACCAGTGGGGAAGGGACCTGTCAATAACAAAGCCCTCACCCGACCCCTGTTCTTTCTGTCAATAGAGCTTTGACTGGGCTGGCCCCTCACCCTGCCGCCCCTTCACTGCCTTCCTCTGTTTGAAAGAGACATCGAAAGGAGCGAATGACTGACGGTGGGAGGTGAGGGTCAGGGAAGGAGGGTCCCTGCTGCTGGGTGAATCGGAGAGAAAAGGCTGGGTTTTGTCTTTGTGGCAAGATGGGGGTCAGTCTTAGAGGGGGTTTGCACAGAAGTCGGATTGGCTGCTGGGTTTTGCAGCTTAATGGCCTCCAGCACATTATTTTGTCCCAGCTTAACATGCCTCTGAAATTAGTTTTTCTTTCAGGTTTGGTTTCTCTAACTTCTACTTCACCATGTGTCAGTACACAACGATGCAGTTATACATCCATAAGCTGTAATTGTACCACTGTGCTATTTAATGATAATGATGAAAGGTAGTTGCCCTCAACAATAAGTAGTCAAGGGTGATAAAGCAATATGATTCATGTTGGAAAATCTGTTCAAACAATATGAATGTGTTAATGCCCATCCTGCGATGTGGTGTTGGTGTCACAAATGGGGATCCTTTCCTGTTATTTTTTTGTGCTGAAGACAATGGTAAGAGATTTCATTGTGGAAAAAGCGTGTTGCACTGCTGTGTGGGGAGTCAATATTCATCATGAGACCTTGATCCAAAGGCCAAGACGACAGCAAATCTGTTACGTACTATTGTTGAGTGGAGCTTCAGCAATGTCTTCCTCTGTGACCTCAGACTTGACCACACTTATTTCACCACCGTTTGCTATCATGGAATGTGGATTTGCCATTTGATTATTTTTTATCTTTTAACTTAAGATTTTCTTGACATGGAACAATAGCGCAATGATCATACTTTTTCATGTTTTAACGTTCTTACTTTTTTTTCGCATAGGGGGGTTGAATACTTAATCAGTCCATAAGGAAACTGACTTGACATTGAGGATTAGTCATGATTTGCCATAATCGCTATGGTTTGAACATGTCAGGCATCTTGTATGTGGGACTGGAAAGGATGTTGAATGTACTATGTATTCAGTTGATCTCGCAATGTGGCCAGTTCCATTGGCAACACATCAGTATTTCTTGCCCTGGAAAAAGACATGGAGTAAAAGCATGGGGTGGATATCCTCAAAATGAGTCTGCTGTCTTTCGTCCAGTGAATGAAGATATACTAAGTTCAGAGTGACAGAAAAGTGCTTTAGGTCTCTCAAGCATCAAAGCATGAAATTAACCATCAACATGGGTTATGATAAATTACTTTTTATTTTGTGTCTTCATTTTGTGAGCGGCTATAACCCTGTGTCACATGTTGGCCCACTAAAATCTACCATTCATATGTTCAGTCCATGTGTCTGGCACATGATGTGGCCTGTTTTGGGTTAGTTGTTCATGCTGTCATTGTTATCATCAGTGTCCCAACTTGTTCGTCAGATTAGGATTCGCATCAGGGAAGGCACTACATGTCATTATGTAGAACCCCTCGCTCCTCTTCTCTTTCCGAAGTGTTTGTTTCACAAGTGACGAGTACCCACTAATCCCAAATTAGGCAGGTCACATGTTTTGTTACCACCCAATTTTGCAATATCTTGCCGTACTTTGTTTTGCACCTCCCTTGAAAGAGGTGCTGTTGTTACTAAATTGCTTTTGTACTATCACCGTATTGCACTGACACTCGGAGACATTAGCCAAATGCAGAGCTCAGGTGTTAGATGATGTTAATGGAGCGTGTTGGAATACTTTTTTTGGCACATAATCTTTGTCAATACTATCCATGTTAGCTTAGGTCCATGTAAAAACATTTTCAGAATGGACGAGGATGGATTATCAAACAGTATCAAACTAATGCAATTGAGGATGGAGGGGACCACTTATGTATCCATTGATATCATGATCGGCCTTGCACAAGTATTTGTTATGGAATGAATTGGTAAACTGAAACACAACAACATTTCATAGTTGGCTCTCATTCTCAAATAAGATAAGATAATGTACAACAGCCCCTGAAGCTCTGTCGTCCTTACCACAGTAAGATATGCAGGCTTGTGCTAGGCACCAGATGCTTCCTGCTAGATTCAATCTCAGGTACGGTCCGTGCCGAAGGAAGTGACTCAAGTTAAATAAACATCGGCAGACACACTTTCGGGTTCACCTCAGAATCAACTCTGGTTCCTTCCTTGAACTCCCTCCATAACCTCTTTCTGTTTGAGTTAACGTTTGTTTGAAAGTTAACCATAGTTCACTGTGGTTATGAAGTGACCTCCGAGGAAAAAAGGTACTATTGTTCTTCATCTCAGGGATTATTTTTGTCCTCCTATCTTTGTTTGATGTGAGCATTTTTGTTTTGCTCAAAGTATCGAACATGCCCACTTAATTCGAGTTGGCCTGTGAAATGAAGTATATGTGAGTGAGTCTTCTTTTGTTAGTTTTTTTGTTTGCTGATGTCATTTGCGCTGCCTTGTGGCAGCTAAATGGTATTTGCCAGCTGGAGAGCCATGGCTCTATGTCATCATTGTCTGTTTGGAGAGGGAGAAGGGTAAACATGTGTACGGGCCGAGAGACTCGAAGAGAGAGGTAGCGATAAGCAGAATGATACAGGGGAAAGGAAGGTAAGAACAGTGTTGTAAGTTTTCAGGGCAGACCAAAAGGAAAATAAGTTTCAGAGGGAAAAAACAAAGGGAGGAGAGAGAAAGAGGTAATGCTTTGTTTCACAATTAACTGGAGCTGCTCAGGGTCAGACATCTGTGATCCATCTCCCAGGGGCAGGCGTCTGGTGCTGCCTTTGTACTGCCATTATGGCCTCGTTACTGCAAGGCCATTAGATTCCAGGAGGCCAACGTCTTGTGGCAGCAGGAGGGAATCTTTATCGCCATGTCGGTTCACCAGTTCAGAGGCCAGACAGAATAGATGATGGTCCTCCATCTTCTAAGCACGGTAACTCAATTTTGGTGAACACGAGGGAGCCCGCGTCTCGCGAACACTGTCTCAGTGTATGTGTTTCTGTTTGTGTGCATGTGTGCGTGAACTCACATGACTTTTTGGCCTATTATGGCTGTCATCATCTCTGAAAGAGACTTGGGTGAGGTCCAACCCAAAGAAATTACGCTTCTCTCTCAATCAGAGGCCACGCAGTGTACTTGTCTTTTGTCATAACAGTGCTCCACAAGATGCCTCTGCTAATACTAATAAGATAATGATAATATGTAGAGATAGAGGTTCCTTTTTAATCTACATTTGGAGTTTTTTTTGACGTTATTAAGATACAGCTGTTTCATGTGGGGCAAACAGACCTATCACAGTGAGGTGATGTCATCAGTGTACATGGTGTGCGAGGTCTGTGGTCTACAGGCAGCGTGCACACACATTTAAGCACACAAGAGGAAATAGGATGGAGTGTGGAAAATCATTGCATTAGTGTGGAGTGTGTAATCAGTGTATGCCTAAGGGGGTGAAACACCTTGTGTTTTTGCTTTACTTGTGGCCTCTTTTTCTAGTGGTTTTGTCTCAAGTGTTGTGTTTCTTTGTGAGTGTCGAGTATTTGTGTGTGCTTGTGTCGGAGAGTAAGAAATCGAGCTTCGGCCACACATCCAGCTGGAAAAGATGCGTTGATGTTGTTTCGCGCCATTCTCAGGCTATTGTTTGCAGAAAATCAAGATAGAATTTCAGGAAACAAACCTGAAGAGGGTTTATTTTCATTCGCTGCCTTGCTGTTCTCGTAAATTGTAGTACTCTTCTTGTCAAAAACTGCCATGACAGAACTTATCTAATCATTTACCATCTCCTGCACAACGGACTGAGTTTTGAGTGTGGTCTGCTGGTGAGCAAGCTTTGATATTGTACTGAATGTAATCAGTCTGGCGTGTGACATGTAAAACATTTCATTAAATCTCTTTATCATCCTGAATTTGAACAAGCCTTGTCCCCCAGCTTCAGCTACAGACCCATTTAATCACAGGCCAAGCTCGCTTCCAAATGCAAACGGAAGCTCCAGAGGCTCCAGAAATCCGTTGCTTTTTCCTTCTCCCTTTGAAGAGCCCCTGGCAGGACCTTCAAAGCTGCTCCATCTCCTCACTGGCTACTAAAATAATGTGTGGTAAATGTAATACAGCTGTCCAGCTGAGCAGGAACAGGCCATGGCTGTTATTTGCCACAACAGTAATTTAATATATGTAAACTTTTGTGCTTCTTTGTTATTGCACACACCTTGTATTTTACATGACAATGTGCTTTTTCAACGCTCAATCTCAAGAAAGACTTAAGCTGCCAGTGAATGGTTTCTGTGGTGCTGAGGCAGCAGCAGCCATATAAAATGTTCCAGCGACACAGACCAAACACACTGGCTGTTGATAGAGAAATGAGGTCACTGTTGGTCATGTCTGTTTTGGATCATACGAACACACTCCAGCTGTAATGCCCATTCAGTTTCAGTCGTAACGCTCATCTGGCCCTGACAATACGCATTGTGCTCATGTGCTTTTTTAGAAACAGATGTTTTGAAATGACTAACAATGGCAAATCTGTGTCTCTCCCGACGTTAATTAAGATGTGACCTTTCAGATTAAGAGGGTAAGATGATGGTGGTTTCATTGCATGATTGTGTGTGTACTGTCCATTGAACTTGGTGTTTGGTAAATGCAGTGGAAACATTTGCTCACCATTTACCTATATGGCTGGCACAAACATCTTACGTAGCACTTAAGAAGTGGTGCATCACGCTGATTTGTATTGGTGCACTAGATGGTCACTCACACCTGTGTTTGGCTCGTTAGCCTCAGGGCTGGGCCTTACTTTAATGAGAAGGGTCTGTGAGCACATGCCTCTCATGTCTGCCCAGAGAGGCACGATGAGTTGGCCAGGAAAGGAGGAATGGATATGGAGTGAGTGGAATTGGCAAATTCACTTTAACATTTAAATTCAAACCAACATTTAAATTCATGTCTACAACTGTCCCAAAGGAGCACATATCCTGGAGGAGAACCTTAAGTGACAAAACAGATATTCCTCCCCCATGGAAAAGTGATTTTTCTCCTTCTAAAAAGCTGCTCTCAACCCAGGTTACACAGCAGTCACACCCTACTACTCGCCTTGTCCTTCTGAAACAACTGAAACTGCTGAAAGCCATGGTTAAAAATTTACCCCCACTTCACACTCACTTACACACACATTCTCACACACTCACACTCCTTCTCTTCCTTCCAGCCCCCACATTCACAACACCAGTCAAAAATGAAAGACCCTTCTGTGGCTATAGTGAGCATATCCATAGACAGTTCCCATGTGACAGGCTGCCCCCCAGCTGTGGAGGGCTTTCAACAGCAAAGCTCTACACACCCGCACACAAAGGTGCTTTAAAATGAGGAAGGAAGCAAAGGCCAAAAATAAAAGACAGCTGTCTCGTAATGCTTTGGATATCACTGATTGTGTATGCACTTGTTAAAGGTAAAAGTGGATTGTCACAGTTCAACAAAATCCTTTTGGTTTTGAGAATTTGACATAATTTCTCTGTCCTCTGCCAAATATAATTTGCACTGTTGAGGTTCATCTGAAAGCCAGTCAGATGCCAAAACTGTCAGTTCAACATTAGCCTATGGAACCAGATCAGACCAATACAACACTTGCCACTAAGACTGGGAATATCTTTATTGCTGTTTGCTTCACCCTTCATGTGAACTCTGGACTAATTGAACTCAGGCAAACTGAAGTGTGTAACACAGAAAAAGAAGCATTGATATCAAAAAGGGGACTTAAGTAGCACAAAGGGGCATTTGGCGATTGTTGTTAATGCAATCAGACTGCTATTTGTTGTTTGTACGTGTGTGCGCTGGGGTTTTGAATGATAAGTCCCTTGAGGATGTTGTATTAGTAAATTAAACGAAATCTTGTCACTATGGTGACTGCTGGGTAATTGTTTTTGGGGGACTTCCTCTTTCAGCAGCATGCCTCATTTGATCCATGATTATCTGGACATGACAGCACATTCTGTTGGCAACATCCTCTCAGTTAGCCTGATCTAATCTGGTGCCATATATTCCATTAGTTCAGTCCACTTTTATTGCCCAAAGGCAGCAGGAAGTTTGGCAATTGCGTTAGCATGATGACTCCTGTCGTGAGACAATTGAGCTGGCTACTCAGCTGAGTGCTGCTGTCTTTTGAGTGAATGCACTTAAAGGCCCGAATAGCACTAAAAAGAGAAATTGGCAGCAGTTAGTTAACTATTGAAGGGCTGATGTATGTCTGCTATTTGCGTGAAGGGCAACACGATTCCTAATTTGTTGCAGAGAGCAGGATGTTGGAGGTTCCCTTGGATTTTACTCAGATTATCGATAACATAAACCATTACTGCAAACCATCACACATCTTGTGGTAGGTAGGCAACAGAAATGCAAGGTGTCTGTCAGGTGCTGGAAGAGGCAACATGCAGCAGATGACGGAAGGTCTCGGCGACTCATTATAAGTGGTTAAGCGGTGGTAGGACAGCTTTGTGACGATCAGTGAGTCGGCTGAGAGAGCGGCTGTACCTAATTTGGTCTGTAGCATCACGTTATTGGTTCAGTTTAGCCACACTTTCATTCATAATTTAGCATGTTCAACTTTTGATTATGTCCAATTTGAGGAAATAAGTGCAAGTTGTCCTCCCATTGCAACAAACCTGTTTTTTACGTGACAAGAGTACCACCTCTAAAATGTATCCACAGATTCACAGCTTACTTTAATTTTTTGATTTAATGGCAGTGTGGACAGAGAGGCAAAGGCAAGTGCTTGTAGACAGTCAGTGTGCCTGAACGACCAAAAAAGCAGGAGTGGTGTCCTTATTGCCTGTTTTTAACAATTCCGAGTTCAATGGAAATGTTGTGAACACAGTGGGGAGTCAAAATTTCAAACAATGTGCTCCCTCCCTATTACAAACAAGCAGCTGTTATTTGCCCTCCCATCCCCTTATTTATGATTAATGATCGTCATTATCTTGGAAACTGCAATGATGGCAGCTGCTAACTTCACTTGCCAACGTGTTGACAACCAGGTTAAATCGAGTAGACTTGATGAAACATCATTTGACTGACGGCCATAGAATTGTCAGGCCATTATGGTTAGGTTGTCGTACACACTTTATTTTATGCATCTAAAATGTGTTTATGTATGACCACTAATTATGCCATATTGTAATAAAGAACCTGAACCAACAATGACTGAGCTTTTGCTGTTCAGAGACAATGTGTTTTTGCGATTTGTGACATCCTTTTCTTTCTCCTTCTACAGGTCGGTAGTAAGGGAGATAAGAGGAACTCTTACATCATCGGGATCTGTGGGAAGCGTTTCTTCGAACCACGCACACAAAGGTTGGTGTCATTTTCCTTGTATATGTGTCCATTTGAAAAATTGCAAGGAAGGCCTCAAAGGGCTTGAAAAGCCAGTTCCTTGCCTCAGCTACAGTATATTCTTAAACAGCCATGTTTGAAGATAACCCCAAGAGAGGAAATTCAAGGAGATGCCGCATCTTCTCATCCTCTCAAATGAGCAGATGGGACAACAAAAGGAACAAAGAGAGAAAACATCCATCCATACATGTCAGTAATAAAACCATGATCCAGGAAACGCTTTAAATGCAACACCGTCAGACACAGACATAAATAATTCTAATTTTATCTGTCATCTTCCAATTTGTTATCTCTCCTTAGAACATAAAATTAATCTCTTTTGTCACTCAGCATACCAAAGCTGATGAAAACCATGACCTACCGGTTGTGTTCCTATCACCTGCCTGCAACAAATGGAAACACAACTCCCTGTTCCTTTGCCTCTCATTGTTCTGAGCAGGCTTCTGCTGACAGCATCAATGCATCCCAATCACTGCCTCTGTGTCACTTGCTCTGTGGAGCTGTAAGTTGTCAGGGAAACAGCTGAAACGATTTTCAGATGGCCTCCGATGCTCGAATATTTGTTTTTACTGTGTGCTGTATTCATTATCTGAACCCTGGTGGGGCATGTTTTTGCCAAATGCATATAAACAATGGAGGCAGAGACGCTGGGTGCAGACCACCTGTGAAGGTCATTGCGAAGACCTCTGGTTGACTCATTGCTGTTGTATTTACCTCCCACATCTTTATAATTTAGATTGGTGATAAGGATCTGAACACACTGATATTGTCCTATCAGAGAGCGGACAGAAGAGAGAGAAATCTCCCTGTGTGTCTGTCTTCTTTGCCAACCGTCTTCTTTGCCATCAAATTTCTTAGGAAATTTTAGATGTGCCTGTTTTCTGTAAGTGTGGTTGTGGATTGTAAAGTCCTCTGTCTGAAGGACAGCACAATGGTGTGCATGTCCTTTTTCCTTTTTTTTTCAAAATGAAGGATATCTCCTTGACATTGTTATTTATCTAGAAGTCCAAGCACTTGCACACCACACTTTTACTACTTGAAACCAATACCAACAAGCACATTTGTCTACCATCTCTATCTGTCTTCGCCCTTTGCTTTCCTCTTCCCCTCCCCTTCACTTTTCTCCATGTCTCCTCCATTCACCCTCTGCACTCACCCTTTCAGTGAGTGTTTTTTTGTTGTTTTTTTTTAAGAGGAACAAGTACAGATCACATCACTTGATACTTTTATTATCTGAAATTTGAGATTCCTCAGCATACAACTCAAAATTTCCCTCCCCACCAGTTCCCCAGCTGCTTACTTTTGATTTTGAGCAGCGTATCGGGTTAAGCTTTGAGTGCCCACATTGCTTTGGGTTTGTCCTCCCCTCCCCTGGGCCATTTGTGTAGAGCAGTCAGCAAGATCTCAGTTTGCAAGGGAGGTGGTGTGGCACTCAATAGTGGGAACCTCACTGAGAGCAGCAGGTCGAAAACCACAGGGAATTTGGGATTAAACTGCACTCATCCCAAACACAAAACACAGTCAGACAATGGTTTAGCCTTGCAAAGGGGGGCAAGCAGCAGTCATCCAGAGATCAATAGGACCGGTTTATTTCCGGGGTCTGCTTTGGAGGGCCAAGAGTGTGGTTGAAAGCTAGGATAGATTGAAAGGTAAGATTTAGTTGGGAGGGAGGTTTCCCCCTGCTGCCCCCGTCGTATTTGCGGACCCTTGGGCTATTTGCAGGGCTATGGTGAGGCTGGAAACGGTTAAGCATAATGGAGACGGTGTTCTGCCCAAAGGGCCCCAAATCTGTGGGAAATAGCTGAGAAGTGCTTGTTCCCCCTTGGGTGCCCTGGTCCATCACCAGTCACGTCACCACGCTCTGAGGAAATAGGTGTGAAGAATGTGGCCTACAATTACCTGGTGGTATTTCCCTTTGTCGGATATTTTCATTTTTAACTGTACTGTGAGTGTATGACAAATATATCTGCTTCAGGACACTTGCCAAAGCTCTTTAGTCATCACGGGAGCCTGCTCCTTATTTGTATTGAAGAGACTCATGGAAGTTATATACCTGTGTGTGCACTGTCCTCAGGCTGTGTATATTTGATTCTATTGTAAAAAATCTTTTGAATTAACTGTAGGATTTCAAACTCCTGCACTTCCTCCAGGCCAGATGGCTTCCATTGACTTCGGCAAAGTGAATGGCAACCCGCAGGAACCAAGCATCGGTTTCAACCTAGATGGACAGTAATCAGCCTGTTATTTTAAGTTAAGGTCAACCTCGTCATACACAGAGAGGGCAAAATTGTTGGGGAAAAAGTCTGCAGAAAGGTGAAGGACCTTAAACATTCAGTGAATTCATAATCTGCTCAGTAAAGCACCCAGTAGTTTAAAGACTGGAAGAAATCACTGAAATCATGAAAATAATTTTTCCTTTGTTGACCCCATCTATATTGTAGAGGGTGTATGTCTTTGTTTTCACATGATTTAGTTTATCGGTACCAAACACCTTCAACTCCATTTTCCCTTAGATATTCATGAAGTGTTCAGCTTTTTAGACATTTTGTAGTTGTGTAGCACTAACTTCAGTGTAACTGTACTGTGAGTGTTGTCTGGTTTTTGGTTTCTGTTCCATGGCCTCTCTATTCTCCGCAAAACTAGCTGCCCTGTGAAAAGCCATGAAACTTCCTTTCATGGCAAGGACAAGAGATGGACATTTAGTGGAACCCTCCACATCCAGCGGCCTGATTGACCACCCACGCTCAGGTCAGGCTGTGATATGGGAGCTGGCTGTGAGTTCACCTCGCAGGGGTTTTTATGGTCAATTTTAGAAGTTGAGAGATGGTTGACCTCCATCCTCCTCCACTCATGCAGTTCTGAAAAGTGCATGCTAATGGAGGGTACGCAAGCCCAGCCTGGCATGTGCTCCACCTCAACTACCCAAACCAGACGCACGTGCTTGGATTGCTGAAACAGATGTTTCGAAGGCAAAATAATTGACCACTCACACTTGATGTAATAAACATGTTAGCATATATATTTCTGCACATTGAATTCCACTTGTGTGTGCTGGTATGCCACGTTGTCGTACATTGTTATGTTCTATGCTTGTATTTGTCCCAAACGAGACCCCAGGGACAGATGAAACTGTTCTATTTTTCCTGCATGATGCCTGTTTTATGTCAAATGCAGCCTCGTTTTACCTCAATCTATAATTCAGTTCTTCAAAATCTAAAAATGACAAAGGAAAAAACTGCCGGGGAAGCAGTTAAGACAGATTCTTTATCAACAATCAACAGGACAGGTAGTAGAAAATGTTAGTGGAACCACAGTACTACAACGCTAATTTTCAGAGTGGAAGGACAGAAGGAGGGAGGGGAGAGAAATGATTTGTAAAACAATTAATATAGATGGGTCTGGTGTTGAGATGAGAGGTAGGATGATGTTAGGAGGAGGACAACATGGCGCGGTGTTGTCCGGCGCTGTTCTGAGGTTTCAACTCCCTTGTGGCAGACTTGTTAATGCTTCCTCTCTCAGGTGTTGCTTTGGCTCACAGCTGACCACAGACGTCTCTGCAGCAACTCTATTCGGCTTTCCTCTTTCCCACGCTCCCAACTTTCTTCCCACAGAGCTCAGTGTTGGGATTTCCTCACTTTCACACATTCATGTGTTTGCAGTTCATGCGACACTCCCCAGAAAGTTCGTAAATTGGCCAGTGTGCTGTGCAGATATTACTCTCATAGTAAGATGTGGGATACAGCCAATGCCAAGGGGTAAGGTAATAGATAAATAAGATGTGGGATTTATCTGCTCTTTAACTTAAGCCGTCATATTTAATAAAAGGATTAGAGAGAGGAAATGAAGAACTGCTGTATGTCAGATACAGGTCTACGTGGAGTGAAGATGAGTGCTAACGTACCAAAATGAAGACTTGTGGTGAAAATGTATGCTGTGAAGGGAGTCTTGATTATTTTTTGAGGCACCAAGCCAAAATGGTGGTTTTAAATGGCACTTTTAGATATTGTATCTGCCAACAGTAATTCCATTGCCTCCATGATGACATATGGCCTGTGACGAAACTGTGTCAATGTCTGAAATGTGGGACCAAAATCTCAGTGTGATCATTAGCATGACATATGTGTGTGTATAAATAATGTTGACAGGTTGATGAAGCTTCTCAGCCTGCACAGTCTTCCCCCTCTGCTTGTCATGGTTCTGCAATTCATCAGTTTTTCATCACACAGATCTTGTGTCAGTTTCAAATACTGCAGTTTCCCTTTGCAAACTGTCCATGCATTCTCACAGTTTTGGTGTTACTGATTAAGGCTTTAAGCATTGAGTAATCAGCACAGCAAAATGAAATATTCTGTAGATTTCGGTGTACTCTGAAATTAAATGAAACTCATCATGCCCACAGTCATTTGCTGCTTCTTACCAAGACAGTACGTTGGCCTGTAGGTTTGCCTCACCTCCTTTCTCAGGCCTTTGAACACCAATGACGTTTCTATCGCAGGTATAAAAAGAATTGGAGTAGTGTAGTTTGTCAATGCACACATGCACAGGCTGTTTGTGCGCGCGTGCTTGTGGGAGCCTGTGTGCGCACTGCTTAGGCCTTTCCCTTTGCATGGTAAACACCTGTTTCCATGTGCCGGTGTACGGTGAGTATGCAGGCGTGGCATTAAAATGACCAGATGGTCACAGCTGTGTGCCTCTGTGGGATTCCAGCCGTCTTCCCCGCACCACTTTCGATGTACAATTGGCCGCACAAACTTCACCAAGATTCACATTCTAAAAATGTTGGTGTCTCCTTCAGCTTGAAAACTGAAAGAAATAGGTCACCTCACAGCAACAATTGCTGTAATGAAATCTGAATCTATTTTGCACGGCAGTCCTCATAATAATCTGCATACAATTACACTGTACGGCGAGCTATTATTATTTTCCTCATCTGGAAACTCCATAGGCTCCCACTCCTGAACCGATCTTTTCCATCTACCCTCCTATTCTCTCAATCTTTCCATGTGTCTCTGCTCCACTATCATCTCTTTCCACGCGGGCTTTTAAAAGTGAACCCTGAGTAGCCTTTTCAGACCGGCTGGACAGCCAAGTGACGCAACGCACGCTGGCAGGCAGGTTGGATTAGAAACACATGGACATTCGATAAAACCTCATTGAGATATCCAAGGCATGTCCGGGAATCATATGTCCACATGAGCCAAGACACAGCTTTGGGCTTCTCCTGTATGAAATCAGTTCCTTCCTGACTCAGTCTGAACTGCAAATGAGATTCTGGCACACGTGAATGAAAGTCATAGGTGATAAATGGCTTTTAACAGATGAAAATCAGGGTAGATTTTCACAAATTTGGTCATTGTAATACTATATTGTGTTGCTGATGGCTGTGCATTGACTCTGCAGTTTTATTTTCCAACTTTGGGTTTTAAGTCCATAAATACCAGCTCTTTGGTGTGGCCTGTGAGTGTTCCAATCCCACACCTTGGCTATATATACGATATAGACCTTCAACTGTGGTTTGGACAGCAATCCACAGACTGAATCACAAATGTCTCATTATGTTATTTTTGAAATATAAAGCCCAAGGAAGACGGAGATTCAGGAGCGTTGAACATATTTTGGCTGAGCTTAGGGTAAATTGGTTTGACCCAACATCTTATCTTACCCCTATTAGATTTCATTCGGCTTTGCCCCAAATTCATCCTTTCGCCCTGGATCTGCTGGACAAAAATCAATAGGGGCTCAGAGAGGGATGCTGTGGCCCAGCATGGGTTGGTGGGACTGTTGGTGGACATTTCTCTGCTGTCTCTTCTGATCTTGCGGCGCTTTGATGTCTGGGCCTGTAGTGTGTCAGAAACCCTCCTGAGGCTGCCATGAGGAATAGCCCAGGGACATCGCCGCTCTGGCCTGAGCAGCACCGTTGGTTTGTGGTGTAGTCTCTGCTGAACTGTAAGACGATCTGCTGTTTGTTTGATCTGTATCTGTGTCTCCAAATCCCCAACTTTTATGTCTGATATCAGATACTCAGAGTCGACTTAAACATTAAGAAAACATGTGGATTGGTGCAAAGATTAGATTTGTGGAATTAGTTGGAGGGCCACGGTGAAATTATCCAAACCTTAACATACAAATTTGGAGGTAATGTAGAAGGAAGGGACTGAAACCAAGTTTGAGGTTGTGACTGCTTTATGTGGACTTTAGGTTTCACTTGCTCTTGTTGACGTTGAGGAGTTGAGTTGTCCTTTGGCTTTGCTTTCTTGATATTAGATTTACTGATTGCAGTAATAGGAGGTACAAGTCCTACATCTTATGACCTCCCTCGCCATTACACAGTGAGTACTTCTAAATATCATAGCACTGTTTGTGTGCTTATGTGTGCAAGT